>VMKM01000538.1:167467-306946 GCA_008360985.2 Macquaria ambigua
ATATATAACATGTGTCATCATATGTTTCTTATATGTTGTGATTGAAGCCGCAAATGGAACATTATCTCTTGACAGTGCTATAAATAATGTGCCATAGATCTACCACTCCTATTCTTCAAAGTACAGCTTACATCCCTAATTGAATTCCACAGCATGTGATGTTCAGTGGGGTTATGGGTTAAACATGCAGAGAAGACAGCTTTTTTTGATGTATATTTAACACTTTTCTGGTAGAATAATTAAAGTAAGCATGATAGCCATTTTAAGTAGCTGAGAATATGATAAAAGCATGTAGAAATACAGAATATGGACCCCTGCTTCATTGTGTCCCACCCACTTTTCAAACTAATGCTAAGCCCTTGAATGTAATGTATTTAAGCCTTTTAGCCTTAACCATGCAGCCCAGTTTACCCCTAAAAACAGCATCTCATTTAAGGTTGGTTTTGCTTGGTGTCAGAGGGAGATAGCTACTCGCAAGGACAGATAATCCTAGTGCAAGTTCTTAGAATGATATGAAGAAAATATATTGCTGTAAGTCTATAATTTTTTTAATGAATGTCACTGTTTTGTAAAGGGGGGGATTTTGTAATTTGATAAATGCTATTTGGGCACAAAACTTAACAAAGAAGGTTAGTGTGTTCTGGCTCTGTGCAATGGTGTAATCTTTTTTTTCTTTTTTTCTGTCTAAGATGGTGTTTGACAAACTCACAAAGCCAGCCAACGATGTCTCCTCTCATTGTTTTCATACAAGGCTGTGGATCCAGTTGCTTGAGACAGACTCATTTCAAGTAAGCTCGTACTGTAATACACAACTACCAGTTTACTCCTTAACTTCCTTCACTAGACGTCAGCATGAACCCTGAACCCTCACTCCCTGAACTCACTGGCCTTTGCTTGAGATATAAAAACTGGAAAAAGATGGTGGTAAAAACTTTTTTCTTATGATCTTAACGCTACATTTCTATGCACCTCATTTGGGGTGAGAAATACTCTTCTGCCCTCATTATACACAGGCCCAGACTAGCCATCGGGAGCACCGGGAGAATTCCCTGTGCTCGCACGCACGCATGCATCGACACAACGTTCAGTCAGTGCGTGGAGTACATGTGGTCAAGCAGTGTGGAGAAAAAATGGACAACGCAGGAGAGAGAGATAAGGTGGAGCGGAGAGGGAGCACATTCAAAGGAGGAAAGTCCTAAAGGAAAGTGCAGCTACATGCTGCAAAATTACAGATATGTTCACCATGCTAGAAGGGCTGGCTTCAGCACGTCATAATATCACAACTACCCTTCCTGAGTTGATTCTATGTTTTTAAAAAACTAATAAATGGCATCAGTACTTAATGCTGTCATGCTATGTACAGTAGGAAAGCAGGAGATGCATATGCATGGAAGTAGTGTTGTGAGGAAATAGTGTATACATTTTTCAGGTGGAAGTGCCTCCAGTTACTCAGAGCTACCAGAGCTTCATGACGGCCAACAGAAGTCCAGTCAGAGCTCTGAGGAAGTGTCAGGTGCAAAACAAACAGTCCAAAACTACAAAAAAAAAGTCTATATATGAATATTTATTCCTGTAGCCTAATTATGGAAGAGCAATTGAAAAACTCTTGGCTGTCAGATATCCTTTGAAGCAGTTTTTGTGTGCAATAATAAAACTAAAAGATGTGTTACTGCCGTAGACACTAAACAGAAAAAAAATATTTCCACAAAAGGGTTACAGTATATGTGGTCTGTGGTGACGTCAGATTCCCGGCCTGAATAATCTACCCAGTCCAGCCCTGGCTCTACATGTAGGTGCGCAGCTGTGGGTTGAAGACTGGAGCTGGTCATAGATACAACACAACAAAGTCAGCGATAGTGATTACAAATCAGTGTATGCTTGAAACATCACACAATTTAGTTCCTACACCTCAGAATTCTGTCTGCTTGAGTTGCTAGGCAACATCGAGCGAACAGTACTTGCTACTGGGCCGGGTGCCAGCTGCACTTGAGTCCCACAAAACCGATAGGCTTGGATGGCCTGGGGCTAGTAAAAGTTTATGCAGGGCAAGTTGATTGGCCAGTCTGGGCCAGTGACTGGCCAGTAGAAACCACTTGCAGTGTATGCTAGCCAAGCGGATGGCAAACAACCCGTCATCAGGCCCACTTAACATCTGGGAAGACGTGTGAAAATAGTGAGAGTCACCAGCGGATGAAAACAACACATTAACACAGCCTACCACACCGTAAAGAGTGAGCAGCACTTCACCGCTTCCCAATACATCACTCACTGTTAGTTAACTGAAGCAACTGATAAAAATTACATTACAATCATGACTGTCTTTTAGTGACTTGGAGCAAAAACATGTTGATCATGCTGCAGATCATAATACTATAATACTACTACCCAAGTTGATTACATTTTGAGCTGTAGGCTACTAACAGCCAGATGACCTTGTTTACTGCACTTTCCTTTGTAAGAGTTAAACACTTGATGAAGATGAGATTAACTTAGACGGTGAGGTATACAACTTCAGATTTCAAATGCAAACGGACACAAAGAGACATCAAGGAGACCTTGAAAACAAGCATATTATTCATCGCTAAATCCTCAGTACCCAGTTTGCATGCCACTGATCACTAACACTTGACCATATAAACGAGTTACCGAGCTCTCAGACAGAAAACAAGCATTACATTAAAACAAAAGGCTGTGTGGGGCAGCGAGTCTACAGGTAACCAACACATGAAGCACGATCCAGGAAGGCCAATTTGAGGTTAATGAGTTTTAAGGCTTTACAGACACCAAAACAGTGGATTTACAACAGATGTACAACAGACTGACAAAACTGAAGGTAATTCAGTGGGCGGAGATCTTGATACCAAACAGGCTGAAGCAATGATCTGGCGATGAGTGGGTGGAAAACCAGGGTAGAAGTACTGTTGGCTGATGAACTGATGGAACGCAGGTGTGCCGGCATGATTGCAGATGCCACAGGAGATGTGAAGAGCACAGCCACGCCTCCCAGAGCAATCCCCCCCACACACACACACAGAGAGACAAACACAGGACACAAAAGGGAGGGGAAAAACACAGGGGAGAAAACAATGAGCACGGTGTAGCCGTGACAGAAATCCATTTAAATTGTCTCTATTTATTGTACCTAACCTATTTAACCAATGTTTAGACTGATAGAATAAATGCCCTGGGACCATTTAGTAGTTTTTTAGATTAGGGTTAGGTTAGGGTTAAAGTCAAGTTTAGACAACATGTTAGTAAACATATATTTTAAATGCTATCTGCTTAATGTCCCATATCAGGGTGTCCCATTTCACGTATTTTTATTATGTCTTATATGATATATATTGTACTTGTATTTTAACTGTTTAGTGAATAAACTCAACTCTCTACAACCAAGCAGCACCCCTTTTTCTCTGCCGTTATATCATTTCGCTGTGCAATTCTATAAACAATCACTTTTTCCTAAATTAACTGTCAATCCCACCCCCTCTCTCAAGCTGGCTGGACATTGGAGAACCTTGCAATTTTCCATGTAAACGTTTTTGCACCGTTATTATGTCATCTCCTCAAACACTCTCTGTAAGCTCACTGATACTAGTATACCATTAAACACACCACTCCAGCACACATCTACAAATGGTTTCTTTCTATGGTTTCTATTATGCATGGGGACATTAAATTCGGGCAAGCTCAGTTTAAACTGATCTGCCTTTAAAAATGTACTAGTATTTCTCTGCAGAAATTGGTAAAAAAAAAAAAAAAACAACAACTATACTTTCACATTTCTAATAATCTGGGGTTGGAAGCAAGCAGTCTGGAGAGAATCTGCTACCACTACCAATGATAAAGTGTGCAGGGGGTAATGCTTGCCAAAACAGAAAAAATGTGATTACAGAGTCAGTCCCCTGCTGAATAAGCCTTGCTGTGGCAATATATGCTCTATTTCATGTGCTTAAAACCTTGCTGTCACTCTTGCAGTCCCATGTGTACCTGTATCAGGGTTTCAATACTCTGTTGGCATAATAGTGAGGGTGTCATTTTTTGTATTGATATGGAGATTGCCTCTCTTTTCAATGTATTTGGAAAAAAATCATATGTGAGATGTACTGGCTCTTGAGAATGAAAAGACTGACTGTAGTGGTTTCAGCTGGATAGTTTCAATCATGGTAAATGGATTTTATAAATGCCAAAGTAGCTGCTTTATAGATTTGGCTTCCCAGAGAGGAGAGCAAACTCATTTAGATGGAATATTGCTGACTGCCAAGACACCTCCATGCATTCACAAACCAAACCAGGAGGTAATGTGGATTTCACGCTGTACTTTTGTGATACATATACCTCCGTATCCAATCTCTGACAGATAATTTCCAGAGCCATCCTGATGCATCTCAATTACCATCAGCGTCACCGTTTACTTTAGTGATCTGGGTTGCTGACAGCCTCTCATGTTTGCTTTGATTTGGTTTCCTCACTACATCCTTTCCATTTTTCCTGTCAGTTATATTCTGTGTGGAAGTGTGGAAATGCTAAATGTGCATTAGCCCTGCACATTACTGTATAATTATATCTTATTCTTACTGTAAGTAGGGCTGCTTTAAGGCAGCATAAGGCGCAATAAAGAGGAGAATAAAATCTTTATAATTAAATTCAGGTATCCAAGTTACCTATAAAAGCCTGTCATACTGACGTCCAATGCACGTATATAATTTAAAAATATTTTCACAAAAAACTCTTAACTTAAAGCCCACTTAATAGCTTATTCTTGAGCTTTCAAACGCATCTCATGGTCTTCATCAGTGGATGGAGTTTGCTCAGTTGTCATGACGATGGCTCAGTTGTAATTTACGATCTGTGATGACAGCTGAGCAAACTCCATCTGCTGATGAAGACAGTGAGGTGCAACTGAATGCTCTGGAAAAAGCAATTACGCGGACATTGAGTTAAGATGTTTTGTCAAGTTACAATGATGCTCGTGTGCAGGTAAAACTTCATGGGAGCTGTAGTTCGTAAAAAGGAATAGTTTGAGATTTTGGGAAATACACATATTCGCTTTCTTGCAGACACATTAGATGATCGATACCACTCTCATGTCTGTGAATATGAAGCTACAGCCAGCAGCTGGTTAGCTTAGCTTAGCATTAAGAAACACCTGGCTCTGTCCAAATAGACTCAGCACAACACAATAGACTCAACACAATATGAAAAGTAATTAACAATTAACAATTAAAGTAGTTAACAACAGCCTTATCCTTTAACTGTGTTAAAATCACGAAGGTTTCAAATTCTAAATGCAAGTGCTGCAGTAGATTCACATTTACCTTAGAATGTGAATAGTAAACCCTGCACGTTTCACTTTTGCAGAAAGACTAATGGAAAAACCTTTAATGAGAGATTGCAATTAGTTGTAGAAGCAATTCGAACAGCCAACAAGTCCTCCAAATTAAACAACAAAATAAGTCGTTTGTCCATGCCCTCTACAACCACACAAAAGCTTTTGCTAGCGGGCTTTGTCATTTGAACGTAAAGATATATCTTGCTCAAAACAACTGATGCTGTTTTTCCTCAGAATAGCTGCTGTTTAGGCGTTAAAAACATCAACAGACACAGGGTTAAGGAAAGCATTGAATGATAGTGATTATAGAGTATAAGGATGGTTGTCAGAACGAAACATTCCTGTAAAGGGGATTGCTTTATGTTTTGTTGATCATTGCTATTTTCTGGTTCTGAAAGCAACAATGATTTTCAATAAACAATTGATGTAGTTTCCATTTCATCCATCTTCCATCTATTTTGTGGGACTCAAAACCTTCGAAACCTTACACATAATGACCTCAGAATGTTTTTCCTTTTGGAAAGAAAAAAGTATTCCTGTGCAAACTATGGTTGAGTGCTTTATGGACACGACTGCTGGGACTTTTCAATTTAGACCAAATTGAGTCTGTGGATCAAGCATTTTGGTTCACTATTTCCATCCGTTCACGGTGGTATTGAGTACTGATTCATTGGTGCTTTTTCCTCTCTACTGATTGGGAACAAGCTGCAAGCACGCATGTATCCCTCAGCCTGAAATAACACCATTCTGGATGACCAGGCCGCCTCTATTAAAAATGCTACCAGAATCTGTTGGCACAATCCTGTTGCAGAAAGAAAACGATTCTCTAGTTCTCTCAGGACAAACTCGGATATTGTAGCGGGGAATACAGCCATTTCTCAAAAGGCAATTTCCTCACAATAGCGTCAGCCATTCTGATTCCTGGGGAAAGGCTAACATCATTTGAGGATAGCTCAGCCACACTTGATTAATTGTTATGGGAAGAGGTAGTGATATGACAATCTCATATTCACAGTGCGGGAACAAGCAAGGCTTATTTTTAGAGCAGGCGGCTGCCAGGAGTCACATTTAACTGAGATTCCTGAACTAGGTGGCAGAAGTCAGCTCTGTCGGCTGTTTCTGATCAGAGGGAAGTTATTTTCTAATTTATTCCAGTCTAACAACCCTCAGGGGTCATGTGAACGTAGGGAGAGAGGGTCGGTGGTAGCAATGATACTCTAATTAATGGGCAATTAACTATATCCAGTCATAATTACAGTTTCCAGACAATTAAGTTCAGTATGATGAATGTCAATAGTAGACTTACTGAGTTATCAAAGTAAAGTTTTATTTAGTCTGAATATGGTTTCCCTTTTCTCTCCACTGCTCCTCAGAGTAGGTGAAGTGGATATGTTAGGAATTCCTTGATGGCTGAAATGGGTCTTTCCCATCAAGGCTCATTGTTACAGTCACAACAACCCTAAAGGCCAGTTCAGACCAAAGATTCGCGACGTGACAAAACCATTTTCGAACGTTGCAGGGAAAAGTTGCATCGGTGTGAACTGGCCCGTCTCAGCTCGACTACAGCCAGCTGATGGCGCCGGGTGATGGCGTCGCCTGTGACTCAGCTTGTCAAATCGCCAGAGGCTGGTTTTAGAACGTAAGGCACGTAACCTGTTTCAACAGCCAGTCAACTCATAGTGAAGTCAGCTGGTCATCTCAACCCCCTCGTTTTTTTTTTTTTATGTTTTTACCGTAACTTTAACTGTAGCAGGTAACTCACTATCACTATCCTCATTCATATTTTGAGACGCTACAAATTATATCCAGCTACAAAAAAAGCCTGAAAAGCCAGCAGATAGAACGGAAGTACAAGAGAGTCGTTGCTATGGAAGCGACACACCATCTTGTCTAGTCGTATTGGTGTAAACTGGCAGGTTTGAGAACGTACTTGCAAGTTTCAACTCATCTCGTTGCAAATCTTTGGTCTGAACTGGGCTTAAGAGTCTCGAGCCAGGCCAGCACGTCTGTGAAGCTGTAATGCTCATTGTAACGAAAATCAAACTGTTAGATGTACAGTATGTCCACTGTATTGGACACAATGAAATTTGAAGTCCAGCAAATCGCATAGTAATCCATCCAACAGTTGTTGAGACATTTCACTATGAACCACATATGTCAACCAGTTAGTGGTGCTAGATGAAAAGTCAGGGGGGTCCACCAAAGACATTAGGATTAATCCTCTGGGGACTTCGAATGTCTGTACAAAATACCATGGCAATCCATCCAATAGTTACATTGAACAGTCAGTCTGGACCAAAGTGGTGGACCCATCGACCAACCTTGCCATCTCTAGAGCCACATTGCAAAGGGGACTGAAACTGTGTCACAGTGGTGCACACTGAATTATACCCACAGAGTATTAGAACCGCCGGTTGCCTGCTTACTAATCAAGTGTTTTCTTAAGCCAATCCTGATTTGTAAATGAGTAAAAAGCAATTAGCTCTGTCAGAGATCTTTATGATTATTCATATCTGCTCCTTGGAAACTGGAAACTGGTAATGTAATTAAGAGTGAGACGCTGATGCTAATTAACCTTGGTAGAGGTGAAGGAGCTGGGAGCCGCTGTTGTTTTAACTAGTGAACTAGTGTGTCTCAGCAGTGATTAATCATCTGCGGCCTCCGATCTGTCAGTAAACAGGGAGAAGGACACCTTGGGGGGAGTGCGCTGATACAGGTATGGTACAGGAAAAAGCAGGTATGAAAAAAATCTGCTTTGGGCTTCTTCTGCCCCATGGGGGTGGGTTCAACAGCGATAGCTTGATGGGGTTCCAGCCTCCTCACAGAAATGTCAAGCAGAGGGCATCTGAGGAATTAATTTAAACACAAGAGCAGTGTGTATCCCAAGGCGCCTCGGTGATGTAATTACATGTTTTCCCATTATTCATATGGAGACAGATGTGCATATGGCATTTCTCACAACAAGGTATGAAACACTGGACACCTGCTGCAAACTGTGAAACGGTTCCTCACTCTTGATGCTGTAAATAGAACATGCATAGGCCTGACGTGTTTGAACAGATGCAAATGATTGCATTGTCATTTCTGTTCATGCTCTTGTGGTATCCCTTTGAACACTTTCCTTTAATGTGCAACTCCAGCTAATTCTGACCTCTACTGTATTGTCCCATGTTTTTCATTTTTCTGAACAAAACCTCATCAATTTCTACACTTCCTGTTGTAGCAGTCATCAGACGGTGGTGGCCATGCTTATCTGAGTGTGCCTCTTCAACACAAAGACCACCACTGAGTGGAAAGACAAACATGGCTGGTCTGAAAGGGTAGAACTGTGACACCAGGAGGAAAAAGTAAGAATCAACAATGATGTATGAACAGTCAGTGGTTGTGGATGTTGAAATGTGGCCAGTACACATACAGAATATGTATTGTTAATGCTTCACTAAAGCCTGAAGGCATAAAACGTGTTTATTTTCATAGTTTTGACAAATCATTCCTTTCAATTCCTCCAAAGTCCTCCAAATAAAATGACAAAATACGTTGTTTGTACCACACAGAGGGACACATAAGCGTTCGGCATCCCTCTTGGCAGGACAACATTGCTTTCCATTCCCTCCAAAACTGTTAGAAATGACTGCTGCAAAAGTAAAACTGTTTTCTGATCTGACTATGATAAGGTTTAGTTAGGTTTAGGCACAAAAACATGTTGGTTTAGGTTAAAGAAGAGCATGGTTCACTGAGGTCAGGGAATTTTCACCATTATGGTTAAAATAAAAACTACTTGGTTAAGGATAGGAATAATAATGGTTAAGAGGAACCAACACTGACTGTCTGTAGAAAACAGGAAGCAAATAGCAGTCAACCGTGTCAAAGTCCAATGTTTTGTTGACCAAACCAACCAACCCAGGGTCACCTTAATGTGAACATTTATTGTTTTGGGGAATTTGCAGCAATTGCAACTGATGCTGTGTTTTTTTTTTTGGGAGGACAGTCTATTTAATTATGATAACATGCAATCACTAACATCACTGCAGAGATGAGAGATCATGAAACAACACCAGAGCCCTAATGTAGAAAGCAATATAAGTATTAGACGTTTGGGCTGTCAAGAAATCCAATTATACCATAATAAATAAAGTTATCAATTTTACTGTCCTGCAATGTCCTTTATAATCATTATTTGCACAAAAACAAAATGCTTGTGTGAACTCCACAGTTTGTACAGCATGTCATTGTTGAACCACAAAGTGTGTTATGATGGGCCATGTGGAAGCAGGTGTAGGACCCAAACAGGAGAGGCGAGGTAATGCAAAAAAGGATTTATTTAACTCAAAAGGTGAAATTACGAAAACGGCAGTCCAAATGCAAGTGCCAACGCAGGAACAGCAAAACAAACCACTTGGCACGGAGGAGGGAAGGAGACAACGAGGAGGGGAGGAGACAACGAGGAGGGGAGGAGACAACGAGGGAAGCAGACACAGGTGGGTAACGAGACACAGGTGATTCCAATAAAACACAGGTGATCCTAATCACACAAGCGAGAAACAAACAGACCAGCACACAAGAGACAGACTCAGGAAACTTCAAAATAAAACAGGAAACAAGAGCCACAACACACACAGTCCACACAAGAGTCCTTGGGATCATGACAAAGTGTAGCCCTGCAAAATGCAAAACAACAGACTTTTACAACTGACAGTTTGCATAATAATTTAAATGTTTACACTCATTTTTAGCCCCAAATAAGTGTTTTAGATTATTTATTTGAACTGGAATTTGTTTGTAAGATGTCTCAAAAGCTCACCAATGAAGTTAATGAGTGAAATGTAATCATAACCAATAAGAATGACGAGGAAAATGACAAGCATTTGAAGGAATGGGACTGATTTGCTTTGACATTTCAGGCAAAGTTGATTAAGTATAAGAGTCCTATTCTGTGGCATCTAACATGTATTATTTCTGGTAATGTGGAAGAAAAAACTGTGATCTAAAATAAAACTTATGATGCATATTTCATGCTGTCTCCATTATGTTTTAAATGTTTAAAATCTTTGACAGCTCCTATTGCTCCTGTTACAATTACTCTCCTATTTTTATAAACTCTCTTCTCCCTCAGTGAACTTTATAGATGTTTTAAAAACATTTTCCCAGCATGACGATAGTTAAATGCCAACGCTGGGATTCTGCATTGGACATTCAGTAACGTGTCTTTATTTACCTGCACACCTCGATTGATGTTATCCCCCTGATACTTTCTCCCATTTTCCCTGTAATTCCTCTCCGTGCAGATAAATAAATAGCTTCAAAAGGATTCAGGCCTGTATATTATAGTGCAAGCATGCAAACTAAATGGTGTGTTCAGACTCCCGGAGTGTGGGACCATCAGAGGCCCTGGAGCACAATCTCATTATAAACATCCCTCTGTTTATTCCTTAAACTGAGGGGGCTATTATCAGGCATGTGGCATGTTATCATCCTCATCCACACCAGAGATGAGCTTGTTTCCTCCCGTCTGAAGCCTTCCCCCAGTCATATGCTGAGAGCCTGAGTGACAGGCCATCACTCTTCATCTCCAGCGACCCAGAGCCAGACAGGAGTTTGGAATGGGTGTCGCCGTCACCAGTTTTGTCAATCATGACAGCCTCTACAGCGCTTTAATGCAGCACAGATGGTGTGTTGGTGCATGTCCCCGTTTGTCACCGAAATAGAAGAGTGACAAGGTCTTTGCCCATGTGAGGCGACAGAGTTTTTAGCTTGTTACAAACTACAGAATGTTTGAAGCAAAGTGCATTTTGCTGTTGCAGTATACAATACCCTGCAGAATAACTGGCGGAAATGAATCAGACATAATGCTGAAAAACCCACACAACAATAATATAAACAAACATAGTGACATCTGCTCTCAAATCATATATTTTGTTCAGAATCTTTTGTACACTTGGTTCTATTGCACGTTAAAGTCATCCTAGTTTTTTTGTTGGTCAGTTTCCCTTTATGCTCTATGTTTAACCCATCTGTGGGTCACAAACGTTTCTTTTTTTGACTGCTGGGTTTTCATTATGTCCAGAAATTTGACTTCTGCACATCCCAGATTAGAATATTAGTTTCCTGTTTAGAAGAGCTGGTTAAGACTCTCTGCTCCATAACCAAATTGTCAGTAAATTGTCTGCTTTTAAAGGGGATAGAAAGGAGCAGGTATGGTTGCCCATGAATGTGACCAGCTGCACACCCACTAACTGTATAATGTATGATAATGGATTCTTACTCATCCCACCTTGTATCCTAACCCTAACCCTATGGCAACAAAAATACCAAAAGTGCATCGGCATGCCCTTGGCGCATTTCACACTGCACTCCAAAAATAGCAACCCATAACCTCTGATCCCTCTCAGGTGCATCAACTACCCGAGAGGCATCACTTCTAGCGCTGGGCTTCTTTGTTAAATGAGTGATTGCCTTAGTTTTGATGTTATATTATAAAATATGATGAAAAAATATAAAATGTGTAAAAAATCTACTCAACCAAAATTATCATCAAGATACAAACATGTATATATTAGAAATTCAAATTCACTTTCACGCTCAAGACGTGGGCTTGGGTTGCGTTTCTTTTATTTATTTTTTAATGTCTATTGCAGGAGTTAAGGATTGCTAAAAAAGAAAAACGGTCAATTAATGAAGAGTTCTTGCAACTATTATCTCTCTTCTTTATAAGGGCCTATCCCCCTGCAAAAGAAAAGCGAGGTTCAGTCAGACAACTCACATTTGAAATGTTTATTACAGCAGTAGAACATAGTTAGAGTTTGGCATCTGGGCTCCGACCTCGTCACTCCCCGTAGATATGTTTACATAGAGATATTGGGGAGTGATGAGCAAGTATCTTAAACCCCCCAGCTGGAGCCTGCAGGTGGATGCTGGGGTGGTGGTGGGCTGAAAGAACAGGCAGCAATACTGATGCAGGGCAGCAACAGCATTGACAGCCAGAGGGACAGATGGGACATTTTTGCATCTTAAATAGCCTGCCACATTGGGAGGGTGTGTTTGGTAGATGGTTGTGGAGAGTGAGGTATGTCACGTGTGTGTAGAGCAGTGCAGCTCGAGCTGACTGCCTGAACTAGCTCACAGGTGTCGCTCCATTTTTGACATAACAATTGATGTAAGCTGTCTATCTCTTCTTACTCAGATTGAATCTTTTTCAAAGTCAGTCACATATAATCAAAGTTTCACAGCAAATGGTTTCTTCCTGTATTGTATAGGAATATGATCTCTATATTTATATTTACTTAGGTCTGAGACTGTGACCAAATTATTAAGATTCATGTTCCTGAATTAGAATTATATTATTATTAAATATTTCAACACACTGTAACAGAACAAAGAGAAACCAGTTTTTTAAAGAAAAAAAAAGACTATCCTTCATCCTTCCTCTCTGAAGCAGCTCAACAAGCAAAGAACAATAATGTAATAAGCGTTCGTCCATATGGGCTTCCTTAGTTCCACAGCACATAAGGTCATTTTTTAATGTGACTTTTCTTTTCATCCAACTAATTCACATGTTTTATTAATGACCCGAGCAAGTTATTTCACAGATTACTGGAGTTTAATTCTCTCATTTATCAAAACAAAGTTGCCTGTTTGGTGCTTTGTTCTCTTTCATCTCAGAGCAGACAATTTGCTCTTGCCGTCTTCACCAGCTCAGCCAGGCTTGTTTGTCTTAAACAGCTGCATTACAGCTTTCAGAGGCCTCACTGTGGGTTGCTGCCTGATGTCAATCAGTATCTCTGTTTGGCTCATTATTGTAGGCTAATAAGCGTCTCTCAAGTGTGGACAGTTCTGCTTTGTCCTTAAGCTGCCGGAAGACTCAACCACCTAAACTGTAAACGTATTTAGCCTGAAAGATAGTTCAGTTCTGGTATTCCAGTCTCATAGGACAGACACACTAATGTAGCCAATTTATTTTATTAGCAACATTGAGATAAACATAATTAGCAAGTATAACACTACAGGTAAAAATAATTGTTTCTGGAGCAGGTAGGCCAAATATTATATTAAGAACTCGGTGGTACAGATATTCTTTAATTAAGCATTTGGGGGATATGCTACTTTTATTTCTTTTCAGTTAAATGATAGGCAAGGATGTTGAGGTGTCTTAAAACAATATTTACATGCCATGTACACGTGGTGGCTGTAATCAATCTCCCTCTTGGTAACGCTTCATATTAAGGCCCTTGTAAGTACTTATAAGATGCTTATTAACGTTATTATGTGTTAATAAGACTATACAAGTGTTAATAATAGCATCATAAACATGTTTATTGTGAGATTATAAGACATTTATAAGAATTTATAAGAAACTTGTTAACAATTTATAGACTGTTTAAGAACATTAACAAAGAAAGCAACAAAAAGAAAAAGCTTAGTAAAAGTTTAACAATGACAGAATAGGTAAGTTTGTAATGCTAATATTAACAATTATAAGAAACTCACAAGGCTTTTATTAACGTTCAGTCTGTAGTGTTTGTCATGCTATTATTAACACTTATTAACACATAATAATGTTAATAAGCATGTTATAAGGACTTATAAGGGCGTCGTTACCTATTAACTAACGCTTACTACAAGGACCTGAATATAAAGGGTTACCAGTGGGTATCCCTTTGTCCTGGCAGTAGCTTTGTTTGAGGTTGTGTCCAGGTGAAAAACATGCTTGTGACTGCCAGGACGTATCCCTCCACCAAGACTCAGCAATGAAACACTGTCCGTTGCAAAGAGGGAATATTTAAAAAAGACTGTAAGTTAAATTAAGTTTTCAGGAAGATAAAGGTTATCCTGCCTCTAATCCTGTACATATCCCATAACTGAGGAAAATGTGTGCCACCATTCTGTTTATCTGTGAGGCTAATACCAAAGGCAAGCTAACATGGTCCATAACTGTCATTAAAGGTATTATGTGGAGATTTCTTTGTAAATAAAGTAACGTTTATTTTCACAGTCCCTCACCAAAATCCACTGTGTGTAGCAATTAGGATTGTATTGCTAATGAGGTTTTTTGATTATTTCAAATTGCGTATTGTTTACATCCATGTTTGCTAGCTTGCGGTCTTCCTTTTCTCTGCCTTTGCAGCAGCGTTGACACACTTCTTTGCACCAAATGCTTATAAGCGGAACAGCATATTACTGCCGACAGGAATGTATATTGTATATATAATGCATGCTGTGCAACCTCCTGCATGTGCACGGTACAAACAAAATGGGGACCCACTCGTAAAAAAGAAAAACTGCTCTATAGTGCTACTGGTCAAAAACTCAACAGGGTACCTTTAATGTTTGGTCTACAAGTTGTTAGGTCTTGGTTGGGTAGCAGAAAACGACATATAATGATGTATATTCAGAAAAAAAACTAGATACATTTAAAGGATTTTACTACAGAAATGTGAAGTGAGTATTTATCGCAATCTGAGTCTAGAAATTGTTGTACACATTAAAGATTCTTAGTGAAAAGCAGACCATGCGTACCAAGAGATATGTGCACATACCCTGCGCATACATTAACATGTGTAAACAGAGCACTCTCACCACGAGTACAACATCAACATTTTCTGTGTGAATCGTAAGCATGGTAATTGATTTCCCCTTGAGTGTGGACCTTGGGGCTGTTAGAGGATTTATGGTTGTGTGTTTGTTTTTGGATGGAAGCTCTTCTGTGTTTTCAGCCGATGAAATGCAATTACCTTCATCCACAGGGGATGTTAACGCAGCTCTCCAACACTGGCATGCACACACTGAATTAACAGCCATCCTGACACCCCCACTCTAGTGTTTCCTCGGACAAAGCTTCCAAGAAGGAAGTAGGACGTCTACGCTGCTTCGGACATTTCCTACTGTACTGAGACAGATGGAGGGATTGCTCAGTGGCTCTTTACCATTTTAACAGTGTTTTCCATGTGTGTTTCAGTGTGTGTAATTACATCAAATGTATACCCGTTCAAGATGTAAAAAACCCGAGATAACAGTTCAGTGAACTGAGGTGACTAACTGAAACACTAAAAATAGAACACGATAATTAATTCATTGCTATTAATCATTCATGGATTTACTGTAACAAGGAGAGGCACAGCATGTCAAAAGAAATGTTGCTAAATAATTAAAATCTAGAGGAAAAAAAAGAAAAAGAATCATTTTGTCCTGCAGAAGATTTCTTTCCAGGAGACGATGGGAAAAACAAAACAGCACCAATAAGGAGTGTTTCCCCTGATGGTCTCCTGATATATACTGTATATTACTGATGCAGATACTGTAGACAGTGAGGATTGATAGCTTAGTGCACCAGGAGCACCTGATAACTTCAGGGTTTGACAGCTTGCTCTGTGAGACTGTGATTATACCAACAGTGTGTTTGATTTTGTTAAATCTGGATTCATATGAACACATTTCCAGGCTTACACCAGGGCTTGTAAACAGAAGCTAAAACTTAGTTTGTTGATTGAGCAAAGTTGAAAAAGGCATCCTGCAAGATTTAATATTAACTTGAAAAGGTCGAATTTTTATTTTTTGGAAGAAAACACATAATTGCTGAGAGCACCAACTTATTATTAAATCATCTGTGAAATTAGAAGCAGCAGGGATAGTATGAACTGTAGGAAGAAGAGAGGAGAACTTTGAAAGAGAGGAATGAAATTCAAAAGACAAATAAAAGAAAAGATAAATAAAATCAGAGGAAAGAAAGGAGAGGAAATCAAGAGAAAAGCAAATAAAGGAAATATAATACAAACTAACAAACTAACTAAATATACAAGTTTGTCAATCTGTAAACTCTAGTGTTTTTGGGTATTTTGCTTTCATTACATTTTCCCCGTTTGCTTATTCAGTGCAGCTAGTGTAAATGGAATCTGCCCAAAAAAATCAAATTAAAAAGGTAGCCGGTGGAGTTTCCTTCTAAACAAACAGTGATGTTTACATTCAGTGTTGCTCACCAAAACTCATTGTGTGTATCCTCGAGGCCTAACAAACTTAAAACGTTTAATGCATTTCCTTCCTCATCAAAACATTTGCAAAGCTGATTTGTTGCATATTTAGTTAGACAGTACATACATCCATGTTTGCTAGCTAGCTAGCAGTATTTCTTCATCCCTGTATTTTGCTGGCACCTTGCTAAGTTTCTTGGCAACGGCTGAGTGGTTGAATAGCATGAAACCATAAAGAAGGTTAAGGAGCACCACAGTTTAAATGAACCCTACCACCAGACAGAATGTTGATATTTGCAACTACAGTAAGGGAAAGGTCATGGTTATGCTTGTAAAACCCAACATTAACTGTTGGTCTGAGATGGGAGACGAACTCTGGTCTCTGGTGTAAATGTCATTACTATACACATATCTATTATCCACCACCCCCTTTACATTTAGCCTCGCTAATAAAGGTCACACTACTTCCTGTACTGGCACTGAATGTTGGCAATGGATGTAAATCATGAGCTGTGAAATCCAAAAACTCATTCTAAAAGAGATTGGACTGATACACAGACAACTCATTTTAGCTTGATGAGTCTTTTGGTTGCTTCACAGATTCCCTTTATACTTTGTCTCTGGCTGCATCACCAGAAGAAGAGATGTAAAGTATACACACAGAGCTGCATTTAGATCTTACTCTTCCTACTTACACAACTAAAAATAAAGTGTCAAAATGTGCAGTGTCATTGCAGCGCTGCAGAGGAGATATTTCATAACATATTTGTCTGCCAAAGCCATTCTTCAATATGACAAATCTACCTCTTTTACATTGAGTCCACTCCCACTCTTTCTGCTATTCCAGAGATCCACTATTGTTCAATTCCATTGTACAGCTGATGCTGTGATGAATGGCATAAATGGTGCAATAAAAAGGAAGAAACTGATTCAGAGCCATAACCCCGTCCACAAAACAAATAGTGATATTCACCTGGACTGCACTCAGCAACCATGGTCTCATCAAATAAAAACTCCCTTTTCTCATATGTACAGCAATGATGACAATGAGTCTCCACTGTTTTGTTCTGTATTCAGTCCAAAAAAATAAATAACTTTAAACAGTATTGGTGCTTCCTCCTCAAAGAGAGGAAAAACATACGACTTACACTAAAACAGCTCCTGGTGATTCACCTGTCTATATTTTGCTGTTTGGTAGTGGGTTTTTTTGTTATTTCTGTAGGTAATGTCACTAAAAGCTTTTCAACAGCCTGATTCCAAAGAAAAAATTTCAAAGAGCAAAGGCTTCATTCTTGACTTGTCATCTTGCATTGGCACTCAATCACACAGGGAGAAATCCACAGTCAAAGAGGCAGAGTTACCAATCTCTCCACCAGCAGCCGCCTTAATAGGCAAAAATGCATTGAAGCCACAGGCTGGATGTTTGTGAATTTTTCATCAGTAGATCCAACCCCCCCTCTTTGAAACCTTCCCTGTAATTTGAACAAGCTCAAAACACCACGGCACTGTCTGCTCTCCACTTTCACATTTTCTTTATTCAAAAAAAAGAAAAAAGAAAAAAAACATAATCAGCTATTACTATTGCAATCCTTCTCTGCACACAATACATGACAGAGAACAAAAAACTCAGGGGAAAACACCAACAGAGGCTAAGAGAGATAGAGGTGATGAGGCAGGAGGCGAAGATGCAAAATTCAAATAAGCTTCTGGGATGCACTTAACATAATAAATCACATGCCAGCAGTGTGTGTGTGTGTGTATCAAAGTGTGGATTGTGGTGTTTTGCACATTTTACACTTTGCTCCTCTGTTACACATCTCACTTAAAAGATCATACCAGTGTTTTACACTGGAAGCCACTGATTTCCATTTATTTTATTAAAATATATATAGCACAACATATATATGTAGAGGCCGTATTATATAGACTTTTCAGATCAATCTGCATCTGCAACTACAGTCCGATACAATGACAAAGTAACAGTAGCTGCGTTTACATGGACCCTAATAATAATGGGAATAATAGTCCAATCAGAATAAAAATGCTGACTGAAGAGACTGACCCGATCGGGTTGAGAGGGGGGTGTAAACCTTTGATAATCTGTTCAATAAGAAAACATTAGCGCTTAATTCGATCGTTTCTCTCTGGTTGGAATAAATATAATTTTTCTGCGCATGTTTGCCCCACACAACATGGGGGGAACATTAAGTGACGTGAACGAGGGACAGAAACATCATCAAAACAAAACTGCTCTGTGGCTGATACAACTGTTTTAGTTGGAGACCTTAAAAGATTTAAGGATTGTTGAATCAAAAGGCTCGAAACAACAAGTTGTGAAAAAGTGAAAAAACTTCCTCTTCCTCTTCTGTTTTATTTCCGGCAGATTAGAAGCTTCACAGCAGGTGGAACCACTGTGCACATGTCAAAAAAGTTCTATTCTGATTAAATGCTTCAGGCGTGTAAACGCACATCTTATCTAGCGACTTTATTTAAGGAATTTATTTAAGGAATCTCTAATCAGAATGATTTCATTCAGGTTGAAGAAATAGTGTCCATGTAACCGCAGCTATTGACAACAACAAAAGTAAATAAGATATGTACAATTTTAACAACAACTATTAATTTTCACAACCCAAGTTTCAGTTCTCTACTATTTGATTTTTCTTTGGTATTGAGGTGCCTACAGATACTGACCCTGTTCCCTCGACGCTCCTTCTGCAGAGGGACAGCTGCTTTTTCATGCAGTCATGATGCAATATTGGATGATTTTTCACCAATGCTTGCCAACTTTGGCTGCTATCAGTGATGTGCGCATATACCGCTGTGTGTCCTGATGTCAGGAAAAATAAACAGTGAAAGCTGTGAGGACATGGGCAATCTAATCTAAATGAGCAGCTTGGATTTAATGCAGTTATTTTGGACAGAGATACGTGGATATACTTTGGATTTTGCTTGTAAAACAACATTATGTAATCTTTATCATCCATTTAACATAGTGTAAATTGTTTATACCATAAAACAGAGAGTTAAAAACTGAATTAAGTAATTCAAGGATACATTCTTTTTTTTCCTATGATACCTGCCAGGCTCCACAGCAGCACTCTCCCAGCCTGCAGTTTGTTTTTGTGTCCATGTGAAACACTGGAGAGTCATGAAGCCCTCCATCAAATGAAGATTCATCGTGTGGCTCAGTGATATCCTGAGACATAAATCACTGGTGCAGGGCAGGACACTTGTGGCAACTCATTTCCTGTCAACAACATTTTTTTTCTCTCTTGTACAAGCTCATATCAACCTTTCTGCCACCAGCCTGTTAGAGAGTTGAGATAGAAATACGTCACTACTCTGAAACTATTTTTCAGAGTAGTGACTGTTACCAGTGACTGTTACCATGAGGTAAATAAGAATATAAATATATATCAGTTTAATTCTTTACTGTTATTAGATGGAGAAGTTGTCTTTTACTGGAGTGTTTAAGGGAAGTTTTCTACTTTTGTCAGAGTTTTTATTGCAAAGTCCAATGCAGATTAATTTGAAAACTCCTGACTGCACATCTGTGCAACTGTGATTAGAGTTTGTTTTTTTTGACAGTTAAAAAAAAGCAGACGTGATGGATTACCCATCTTGACAAAGTTTTTGCAAATTGATTTTTATACACTGGAATGAATAGAAACCAAAGACAGTCAGCAGTAATGTCAAGTTAATGTGTGGGCTAAAACAAAAAGATTTAAAAGTTTGTTGACTCTTTATATATGGTAAAACTGTTGTGTTTCCTTTAGAATAATAGCAAAATGATACGCTTTATGCTTATCTGACAGTCCTCAAGGAAGCCTTTTGGCCATTAAATCCATTTCCCTTGCTCCCTTTACACAATGGTCAAATTTAGTCAGCAGGTATTTGAATATGGTGAGAATAAATGCAGAAAAGCATACAAGTTTACACAAAATGTATACAAGTTATACACGTTGATAGAGCATATATATATATATGAGATTAGGTGGAGGCTGTGGCTGTGAACTGTCCCTGCAGTCAGAGACAAATGGCTCCACTCCATCACTGCCCAAAGCATCACAGCTGCTCAAATGTCAATCTTTATGGCGCTCCGTGGCAGAAAATGACAAAATGCAAATGTCACCTCCATAAAAAATAGCCAACATTACACAGGATTAATTATGCAGGGCATTTTGATGGCCCACATCTTAAGCAAATATTGCCTGAACCCAGACTAATTGAAATATGTAACTGCAGAGCTGAATGAAGTCATCTCTCATGGTCATATAGATATCAGTCTCCAAACGGGCTGAAAAACATTGCATTTTGTTCCAATTTGTTCCAGCTGTTAATAAGTCTAACACCCGCCCCCCAACACACACACACACACACACACACACACACACACACACACACACACACACACACAGTACATCTAATTACACTTTACCTTCTCCATCTACAACAGCAATACATCTGTCCAGGTGATAGAGAATGGATAAGTGAATTTAAGAGAGCGAGTAAGGCATGTCAATGAACTAATCTGGTCTTTCTACAGTCCATTAAGAAATTGCCCACCCGTGCTAACTGTGGCCCTCCCTAAAGACTTGCAGGACCAGCATTAGTTTCATTGGTTATTAAGGGGTCAAATCAGCGAATATCAAGGACGTCAGTGCCATGTTTGAATCAAAATGTATTGACCCTGACAACATACAGTTAAGAATACTCCTTTGAATACCTGTATTTTATTTCCCCTCACATGGTATGGTAATTGTAGCTAATAAATTGATATTAATTGCTGATGCTGTGCAGGTGTCAAATCAATTTCTGCAGTGGAATTTCCAGAAACTGCTTTCACATCTGCCTTGCTGGATTATAAAGCATTATTTCTGCTTTGGATGCCTTCCAAAATGTGGGAAATGAGAATTAGAGGAGGCAGACAGAATGGCAGCATGGCTGATATTATCTCAGGCAGGGAATAAATACGCAGCAGCTGAGGATAAGACCTTCACAGTTGTGTTCCGACAGAGACTCCTCCTCGGGCTGCTTCCTGCCTACATTTTTATTGATCCTTTGCGTTACGTAAAGAGGCCATTTACCACACAGATATTGTTTTTTGTGGGGTTTTTTTTTTTTTTGCAGGGAATTTGAGGACTTGAAGTACTGTTTAGTTTTTCACTTTTGTTACACATAATGTTTTTTTAAGGCATATTTAGGCCATATTTTTTAAAGTAGAGTATTAAATGTCATTATTTTCAGGGCAATAAAAATGAAGAAATACATTGATTACATACAACCATTCGACAATTTTGAATTGAGTGGATGAAGCTCTTGACCATGTACAGCAGTACGTACAGCTGTCTAAATGAATGAAAAGAGAAACTATAATAGAACTGTTAAATGAAGTAAACACTGAATAAACTAAAATAAAAACAAGATTTTCATTAATTTTGTGGTATACTGCCAGGCAGGTGAATCCCCCCTGTTTCCAGTCTTTATGCTAAGCTAGGCTAATCTGCTGCTGGCTGTAGCACCAAATTTTACGGACACATGTAAGAGTGATATCAATCTTCTCATCTAACTCTGCAAAATAAGCGTACTTCCTAAAATACCGAACTATTCCTTTAAAATGATGTGGCTCCTGTCTCCGGCGCTGCTTCACACAGCTCTTCAGCAGGAGAGCTGTTTGGAAATAGCCTGTTGATTTTTCTTCCCCCTGAATTCATGTGTCACCCAGCAGAATGATCTCATGGGACTTTTATACTTGCTTGTACAAAAATAATTGTCCTGTGAGAAGACAAACACGCCATGTGGATTCAACAGTAATGAAAGCAAAGCCATTACTACGCGCGACCTCAAATAAAATAGTTTTTGTGCTACTTAGATGTAGATATAATTATGCAGATTTTTTATGTATATTTAACTGTAAATACAGCACAGGAGGACAAGTTTTTTTATGATTGATAGTTTATTGTTTTGCAACAGACAAAACAAATGCAAATATTTCAATCCAAAGTGACAATATCAAGTTACCATGGAGCATTAAAGTAAAATAAAATGGAAACGATAACAAATACATACATAACCACAAACAATTATAAAAAATATATGTAATAAACAAAAAATACTATACATACATACACACACATACAAACACATACAGTTATTCACATTTTATATAACAGTTTACTGCTGGAAACGCCTTTAAATGCTCAAAATACAAGAGTGGTTCTGCCCCCATTTCAAGTTATACTCCACCTTATCAAGCAGCCTGTATGCAAAAGGACACGTTTAGTAAAATCTACTCTTGCTTCTGACTGGTGTGGTAATGTGTGTCTTGCTCATATTACTACACTACAGCAAGACAGCTAAACGCAAATAAAAGATCAATATTGAGCGTGAAAGTTCATTGCAAATAGTAGTGAGACAATCTCAACTCAAGGCCCAAATACTTGTTTTTTTCCAGAGCTTTTGACCGCGTCTCATGGTCCGACCTAGAGCATGAGGTGCTGTTGAAAGCTCCAAAAAAAGAAACATCAATAATTTTGCGATGCTGCAGAATAATGAAAGTTTAATTTTTCAATTCAAACTCAAACAAGATGCACATCACATATTGTCCCAGACAAACATGCAGTGTCCATGATTGTGCAAATGTTAATTTTGATCCAGTCGCACAAGTACATTTAGATTGTACTTAAATTTCAGCAGAGCAACAGTAACGTTTGCTGACAGCTGAGTGAATAAGGGCTGGAGAACTGAACGTCTTTTATTGACTGACCCACTAAATCAATACTTTTAGATTGTGCATGTGTGAGATGAGGTGTGCAGCAAACAGACTCTGGTATGTTCAGGGTCTCTGGGTTCCTGTAGGTGGAGGAGTGTCTAGCAGTCTCCGTGTATCATTTCTTATAATGTTTTTCAAGTGTTTCTTGCACAGACAGCAGGTGGGAGTCTGCTGCAGAACAAAGCTTTTGACTGACCGGTGGGTGTTCAGTATGCCTGAATACACGCTGCAGAAAGCCACTGTTGACTTTTCAATCATTTTCACTTTGTCCTACAGAGCAGAAAGTGGTTGTCAAGGGGACAAAGACAAAAAAGAGGGAGGGGGGAAGAGAGAAACAGAAGAGGCAGGAACAAATTCTATCTGCAGAGATGAAAACTGAGCTGTAATTTATTCACAATAATTACAGTAATGATACATTTTTATTTATAGAGCGTAATTCAGGCATTGAATTCAGCTCACAGTGCTCTACACACACAAAAATATGAATAAGAAATTAATGAATACAACACAGAATATAATAATACACTTTATTTAATGAGGTTCAAACCAATGCAATATAATTAAATTTAATCAAATAAGTTAATTAAATAGGACATATCCAAGAATAAGAATAGGGAGATACAATGTTTTACGATGTTTTATGGCACATTTTATGAAACCCACATCCCAGTTTTCTTCTTAGGCTAGTAGATATGTCCACTTTATTGGCAGAGATGATCTGAGAGTGCATGATGGGGCATAAAAAAGAATTGGAAATTAGAATTGAGCTGTAGAGCTTTGTATTTTGAGTAAAAATTCTTCTCAATTCTTAATGACACTGGAAGCCACTGGAGCTTGGCAAAAACTGGCTTGACATGCTCCCTGTTTTTTGTTTTAGTTAGCAATCTAGCAGCAGAGTTTGGATTCAACTGAAGTCTGTCAAGAGTTTTTTTTTAAGTTTTTTTTTTAGAAGGCCTGTGAATGAATAATTCATTACAACAGTCTAGTCTGCTTGAAATGAAGGCATGAATGAGTTTTATTTGCATCATTACGGGTCAGGAAGGATCAACGTTTGGCAATGTTTCTCAAATGAAAGGATGCTGTTCTTGTAACGCTGCTGAAGTGGGTCAGAATCTAAAATGACCTCTAAACTCTTTAGTTGTTTAGGTGTTGGAGCTGCCCATTGTTGACTTGAGGTGGCCAATCACGCCTGCGATCAGACTGGAAGACGCCCAAGTGAAGAAGAACTTTGCTTACCATGTAGCATGAGGTCTGGCCTAGTCTTACCGTCTTTTTCAAGAGTATATTTTTAATTTTTTTCCCTTGTTATTGATCATTTTATCCTCGGACACACAGAATTGGAAAGGACATATAGCTTCTCTGTGGCCTTTGAGCACAAAGACACTCAGTCACTTTGAAATCCTCATAGCAAACTGGCACACAAAGAGGTGATTCAGGAGTCCGGCAGAAATGGGGCAGAATATAGTGGAGCGGACCCACTATTCCCAAACCTGCACTTCAACCCACAGATGATGACCGGGGCCAACAGCGAGCTTGTGGATGTCAGCCAGAAAGGTCAGACCAGTCCCAGTGTATCTATCACAGCTGCCAGGCAGGTCAGTCTGTCAGATCCCCATGGTGAGCCGCCTTCCCGGATCAGAGGGGACTCTCCACTGCCTCTCTGACCCCTGAAACCTCAAGGGGAAACAGCAGGATCTGACACTGTTTCAATGATCTGAACTCACAGAATATAATAAGTTAAACTGAATGAAACCTCACAAGGTGAAGAAGGGTGTAACTGAAGGCCAAAGATTGAGTGGAAATCACTGGGTTTCTAACATAGAGCTTTGGGCAATTAGCTGCAATCATTCTCTGGAATATATGTGTAAAGGGTTGAACATATAGAATATATAGGATATCAATAATATGCATAAAGGATAATTAAACAGTAAAACTACAGTTCATTATGGGACTATTATGGGATCTGCTTGTTGTTAATGTGACTACATGGTGCATAGAGCTTGGGAGGAACCTAAAACCCCTTAGAGGCAAGTACTGCAGAATAAATCCTGCAGCTGAGCTGAAGTTTGCTAGCTGAAGAAGCTAAGGTTTCCGGCCTCTTTGTTTTTAACCACAGGTGGATTAATATTCCTCAGAATGAGACGCATATACCTCAGTGTGAGAATTAAGTGTTTTGTGAATTCCTGGTAATAACGTGGAAAGTTAAGAGTCAAGTAGATAGATAGAACTTTCAGTGTTGCAGTAGTAAAAAGGGAACAATAAAAATATTGACAAGAAAAATACAATTATCAATAAATAGAGATTTATATATATCTGTTTTTCAGGAATGTGGTGAAAAAGAGATGTTTAGCTACACGCTACTATGCTAGGCTAGCTTACCTGTTGAGAGTGAATACGGTAACATAGCCTACAAAGCTAACGCGATGCTAATAAGACAAGCTAAAGGGGTTGTTGTTTCAGTAAACCGACATTAATGGGCTAATGCTTACATTTTACTGTCTGTTATACTGTTTTTCTTGTTGTTAACAATGAGTGATAACTTCACCTGTTACTTACTGCAAGTTTGTATTTTGTTATCTTATGTGCAAAAGTGATAAAAGTGTTGAACTAACTACTGGAAATGCTAGGTTAAAGTAGTAAAAAGAGAACATATGCTTTTTTTTTTTTTAATATGTTGTCCTACCGGTTAAAAATGACGTGATATGTTATTCAAGTGCAACCTGAAATAAGAACATTTAATATATTGATATTAACAAAGTTTATTTCACTGTGTTCCAGCTGTTCATGTATTTTCACATCCCAAGGTTACATCTGTAATACCTGAAGACACTGTATCTGCAAAGTGTTGAATCTGATGAGTAGTTCTGCTCAGGGACTTCAGTGAGCATATGGTTAACAAATAACTCTGAACTATGTTCTAGGAAATTGGAGAATAAATCCTGCAGTCGAGCTGAACGCAAGCTCAAGTTTTCTGCCTCTTTGTATTTAACTACATCTACAGAGTTTATGAACACACCCCTCCCTGCCACCCACCAGGCCAAGGGGAGCAACATATGGTTGAATCTGGATCAAATTATATCCTTCTACCTTTTTTTCCTCTTCAGGAAATTGGAAAAAGAAAAGGAAGCTCAAGTTTTAGGATTTACTGAAGGATAAAAGTTCAATGTTTCTCTCCTGTCAAAAAATGGTTATTTAAATTGAGATGAATACCACTCAAACCTGTGGTTTCTCAAACTATTGTCTCTTATTAGGGTCTCTAGATTTGCAGTTTAGTTTGCTGGAGAACTAAAGCCCCATTTGGACTGGATTCATTTCTCTAGGGGAGGTGGGGTATTTTGTAACGTTACCTGTGCTGGTCAGTGATCCCATCCAGAGCACATATGTCAATTATTTTTAACCCCCACCCCAGTAATAATTACAGCCACAATTATCTACCGTTTGTCCGTGAACTCGCTGGTCTTCCTGTGTTTTCAAATCCCATCCGGAGTGACGTCCTTGTATTTAAAAGTGGATCTTCTGACTTTTATCCATGGGAAGAGCTGCTTCCATCTACTTTTTCTTTCTTTTTATTTATGTTTTTGTTAGCTCAGTGAAATTTGACTTTTGTGTGAAAACTGAGTTTTGTTAATCTGATAGATGGAAACATGCCAACACCAGAATATAGGCCAATTTTGGAACAAATGTGATGACAGACAAAAAATGAAGCCACCAGGAGAGCAAGACCCCATAAAAGCTCATCAAATGGGCTGATGTAATCTCAGCTACAGGTATGTACTGCTATTCTCATGTGAGCCCCGTGTTTTTCGGCCCATTTTGGCAAATTGGCACCATTTAAAGTATGCCGAATTAACTATTAGCAGCTCCTGTTTGCAATGTACCCATGGACGTACGGACAACTGTCATTGGATTACTTTGACACTGAAGAAAACATAAAAAATATGATTATTCTCAGGCAATTCTGAAGTGCGATGGACAGAGATAATGATATCCTCGGGAAGTGTAGGTCACACAGACATGAAACGCATATTGATATCATTCTGTGTGTTCAGAGTTGAGTTGTGCCTCAGAGAAGGTGTACGATTTTTGACTCAAATTCACCTCACGCAGTGTCTTTGCCTCATGTGTCTCCCTCTGCGCCTCCCCTTCAACTCTCCCGCGCCCCCCTGGGGAGGCTTTTGTCTTTCTCTTTTGGCTTTGTCCTGTGGAATATCCATGTCTATTACAGACCACATCCTGTAATTTCATGATGGTTAAAATGCCGTCCACAACTATGAGTTAAAATACAGAGGAGCACAGTAAATCATTCCCCACCTTCCCCTGTAATGTTAATCCAGTACGAATGGGGCGTAACACAACCTAGGTATCATCCAGGGCAAGTATGTTGTTAGTGGAAAAAGCCAGTAATAATATCAAATTATCCATAAGTAAAAGCCTTAATTTTTGATAAGACATTATTGACAATGACACTTGACAAAAGAAAAAGCATAAAATAAAGTGTGATTGCTTGATTAAACAGACTGAATGATTCATACACTGTTCCTTACACCTTCACACAGTCAGACAACTAGATTACAGTATACAGCACAGGCCACAGTGGCTCCTAAATGCCATAATTCATCACTTTTCAGTTGAACTACTTCGGCAGCAAAATAGACTTCTACAGAGGCACATGTCTCCTAAATAATGGATGTTACAGCCAAGTGGCTGAAAAGAAGTAGACAAATTTACCTCCCACAGCCAAAACTGACTGCAGCATCACAATTATTGTGTCCACATGTATTTCAACAGTGCCTCGGTACATGCCTACTTTTCCACATCCTGCTGGAACAGACTGGAACATACTGTAAGAGCACTCCTGGAGAGCAGAGCATCCCTAATGATACTCCAATTTTACATAACTGTTACCTCAAGACCACAAGTTCAACACAGGCACTCATACATTTCAAATTTGTTCAAAGCCCCAGCTGGAACTGTCCATGGTGCTGAATGTCTGTATGTGGAGAGTATAAAATTATATAATACAGCACAGCTAGATTAAGGCAAACAAGGTGCATTACATTTTTCCCCATGTAAAGCATAATCCCATCAAACATTGCATGTTAATGTTATGTTCATACTATGTTTACAGAGAGCCACGATGGCCAATGTGCCATCAGGAAAGCCACAGTGTGACCAGAGAGGATTGGAGTGAGGACTGGTATTTGAAGACCATCCTACACGGTGGCAAAGTGTTCAACAACCCCATCATAAACTTTCCCCATAGACTTGAGTTCTTCCACAGAATAAAATATTTTGACCAAGTGTCTAACTCTCTCCTGTGCATGTGTGCCAACTCATCCTCTTTTTCTACCCGGGCGCAGGTCTAGCGTCATGGTAGCTCACTCTCCCATCAAATTCTTTTCTCAGTCAATCATTTTGAGAAGTATTTCTTTCACCAAATCAAATCCACCCTCCATCACTGCTAGCAAAGCACTGTCTAATATAATTTCTCTGCCTTCCAAAACCGTTACAAATCACTGGTGAGAAATAAATCAGTTTATTAGGCTATGTGACCACGCCATGGTTAAGGTTTGGTTAGGTTTAGGTACAAAAACAACTTGGTTAAGTTTAGGGAAACGTTGAGGTTTGAGTTAAAATCCCTACTTTGTTAAGGGTAGGGGACCTGTGTCGTCATGGTTACAATAATAACCATGTGGTTAAGGTCAGGGAACAAACGTGGTCATGGATTTAAAAAAAAAACAACATTGACTGTCGGTTAGAAATGGGAAACGAACAGCAGCCTCCCTATTAAAGTCCAACATTTTGTTGACACATCCATCCAGGCCGACCTCCTCCCTACGCAGACTTAGTCACTCTATAACAACGTCATCTGACTTCCTCTTTTGCTCCCGTCATAATCACTACGGCTGGGTCGAGGACTTTGTCACTTGCTGAAATGACTGATGCTGTCTGGGTTTTTTGGGGAGGACAGTCTCCTAACTTTTTATGTATTAATTGGTGTGAAGACACAGCGGTGGATTCCCTTCACTTTCACAGTCTGAAGTTATTAATCAAGAGATTCCAAATCCACCTTGCTTTCCTTTAGTAGACTTGACATTATGCCGTCTACAGCAGCCATCTCTGGGGAAGAGATGGCCACAACAACATGATACAAATGCAGTAAATGCAATGCAAACAAAGAAAAAGCAGCCTGAATAACAGGAGAAACCTGGCTTTCCTTGGCTTCTTGGATAAAACGTCACTGCTAACTAATATCTAGATGGGCGGCTACTCGGGGCATCAGCAAAACTGAAATGACCCAGCTTGAGCCTAAGACTGTTGTAGCTCCACCAGCCGTTCTACACTTCTGACAGATGTCCTCATCATCAGTCTGCCTCTTCTCCCTACCGTTCACTATTTGCAAAACAAGTACAATCTGATCCCTTGATGGCAGCAGTGGGATGGAGGATTGTTTCCTGCAAGCCAAAAATAGTTATGTTCCATAAACCTTGTCTGTGCTCACCTCAGCACATCACAGGTACAAATGGACCATTACGCTAATGGAGCCAAGCAGACAAAGCACATGTTCAGCTGCTATCTATACAAAACTCACAGGGAGCCAATTACAGCAAATCCCCCTCCACCATGCAGTGAACAGTACCTCATTCCAAGCAGCTTTGCAGAGGCACACAGAAAACACCAAGCCATAATTAACACGAGCAACAGGTACAATAATCTACATTCTCAAAACAAGCTAGTTGTTTAAGATGTGTACATGTGGAAGAGATTGTACCTTTAGGGGCAGTCTGAGAAACTCTCCAGATGTGAAAACACCTGAGTAATGACAGATACAGAAACATTCGGAGACCCTCTGGCTCACTTTGGATTTTTCATTTTGACCAAACCAATGGGTTTAACATGACTTTTTCATTTTAGTAGTTTATTTACTGTAGGTTTAACAGCCAGGGCTTATAAACAAAAGTCACATGGGATCAAAGTAGGTTTCTCATTGAAGAGAGCTGCTGCTATGTTTACTTAAAGCCCTAAACCCTCACAGACTTTAAAGAACGTCACATGCATAGTGTAAAAGCCTGAGTGATGGAGGATTTGATGGACTTCATAGGGTCCCACTAAGAATGTGGTCAGTCTGCAGCAGTGTATCTGTCCCCCTAGGTTTGCATTAATTATATGCAACATTGACAAAGTTTTGTTCAATTATACTGAATGTCACACACTGGAGGCAATGTGAAAGCACTAGTGCTTTACAGTAAAGTAAAGAGTGCTTGTTTCTTTCCATCTACCGTCTTACCCATCAGCTCCTTGCAAAGAACAAGACATGGTACCAAGCCAGTATAGGCTTAAAAGACACTAAATAACAGCACCAGGATAATGCCCATGGACCATTTAATCTCAAACACTCTCTCAGACACATAGCAACACTGACAATTGACAGAGCAACTCTGACTCCAAATCAGTCACCTCATCTCAGCATCAGAGTGTCAATACAATCAGCCAATAAGTGCATGCTGAAGTGGTGGTGTCAGTCTGGTTCTTTCCATTGAGTTAATGATAATCAATCCCCCCTGACTCAACAAAAGAGTCTCTAAATGAGAAGAGTTGATGGAATTCCATGTGCAGAATAATAACACTAGGTATGATGTGATACAGTGGAGGAGGACAACATATGTTCATAACAGAAACAGCAACCCTTCAACTGACAGGTGTCAAGTCGCACGTTTGTCGCTCATCCTGAAACACTTGACAGCTGGCACTGTTTTTAGCCACACTAGAAGCGTCGCTCTAGGGACGGCAATGTTGGTCGATCGGTCGGTTAGTCCACCACTTTGGTCCAGACTGAATTATCTCGACAACTGTTGGATGGATTGCCATGAAGTTTGTTATATTCAAGGTTCCCAGACGAAGTAGGTCAAAATGGGTTAATACTTTGGTATAAACCCGCTGCCAGGAGCTGATAGCATTAGCCAGCCACCACTGTGATAAATGACCTTCACATCTATCAACGTATATCTGCCAAACATCCCCATCTGCCTCACCTGTTCTGCCAGTTAGCGAAGGTTAGCATGTTAACACGCTAAACTAAGATGGCAACCATTAGCTGCAAGTTGTCTGTCACTCAGCCTCATCGTTGCCCTGGTTACAAAGACTCAGAAGCATGCTTTTTTTTTAATTACAGCAAATGCCTCCAGCTGACAGAATGCTTTGCCCATGTCTATGACCTGATGTTTTAATTCTTAATATAATTGATGCAACTGTGCTTTACTCTTATTGACTCTTTATTTCCTTTACATTCATGTTGATTTTGAAATAGATGCACAAAGATGCACAAATTAGTGCATAAAAATTCACCAGAATGCAGGAAATGAAGTGTCTGACACTCAAAATCTCATTGGGGAGGACCTCTAGACCCCATGCTTGATTTGCGTCCCCTGGGCACAGGGGCCGCTGGCAAGGTGTTCCTTATTTTTACACAGTGAAAGTGGCAACCCTACCAAGTACAGCCTCACAGAGCTGCTAGTGCAGCTATTACACCTTAATAGCTGCTTAATAGCTTGTGCTTTACACACATAACCGCAACCAGAAGCATCTTTTTAGGCTTAAAGTCTGTTTTCTTCCATTTTGCACACATACCTACAATGATTGTGTATTGAGCTCTGAGAGCTGCCAAAATGTGGGTGACAACACACAGTGGCTAAATACATCTTGTGTACACACTGGACAACCCTGTGTCCTAGAAATTATGTTTTGATATAACTAATCTGCAGCAGCAATATGTTTTGAAGGAAAATGTAATGTGGACCAGATTAGGTTTTCTATTAACATAATGAGGAAATGTTGTTAATTAACGTATCTGGCAAGTCGCAAAAATGCTGATACTGAACGTATCAGTAAAATGTTCACTGACAACACACATCGTTTGTTTTCTGCCAAAATATCTGAGCTTGCAATACATAAATGTAGCTCTTTGCTTCGTTCACTCAAAAAAAAAAAAAACATTGCCTCTGAACACAGTCCAGCCAAAGATTACGTTTGTCACCACAGCGTAATTGGGAGAACAATTTAGTAATAATAATAGTTATTTCTGGGAGACAGGGTTGAGCTGAAGGAGGACTGAAGCTGCTGCTTTTTCCCCCATCAGAGTTGATTAAACACTGTTTTCTAATACTGTTTATTTTTTTATGATCTGCCATAAGCCCTTTCTTTTTGATAAAAGATATTTCATTAATTAAAAAGAAAAAGAAGAGATTGCATCAAGGAAGAATGAAAAGCTTGTCGCTCAGCTGTTATCTCTCACTGCAACTTGTGGGGGTTTCCTCTGTAGCGTCTTCACTGAAGTTTGCTGTGAAGTTTGATAAGCACATTTCGCTCTGAAGGGTGTGAAAACTTTATTTTTTATCTTAATGATCCCATTGCCTTTCCTCTAGCGCCACCCTTAGGACACAGTTTACAGCTACTTACAACCAGTAAAGCTCTGAAATCAATAGTATTTCGTGATTTAGACAGTATAATAGGCTTTATTTTTTCAGTGTTGTTTCCTCAAACAATAAAGCATCTCTGAATTGGCAAACATTAATGATACTCAAAGTAGACAGGGATATTTTAGTTGTTTGCATAAAACATGACTCCTGCTCCAATTTTGTGCTCGTGGTAATAACTCAAATGTGTGTTGTTGCTGTCCCACAGCTTGTAAATTGTGCATCTGCTTTATCACCCCACTGAGACTGCTGCAAATTTACAAGAAGATGGGACTTGTGAGAGGAGGACTATCTACCTCTGTAGGGTCTGTTTCCTATCTGTCCCTCAGGAAGCCATTACTGTGAACTCGCTCTGTTTATAGGGAGAGAGTGTCAATATGAACGGAGCTGAGCTTGCTGGGTAGGACCGCGGTGAAATATTGTTTGTCTGGTCTCCCAAGATAAAGAGCCAATTTTTCAAATTCATAGTTTTTACTTCTCTAAGGAGCACCTTGCTTTACATTGGCAGTCGGAATAACTGCCACATGGCTGCAAGGTATTGAGGAAAAACAAAAACACAAAAATGAAGAATAAGTAAAGCAAACGAAGATGCAAACACACACACAGGGACTGGGAGAGTCAATAACATCCTGAAAGAGCTCTTAAGAAGGAAGTGGTGCATCATGTTAACATCTAAATCACTTCAGTTTCTGTGAATAACAATTAACACTGAAATATTATCAGTTTACCTGTGCAGTAAAAAAACCTAACGCCGGTTTACACGACGACAAACAGCTACATCCACTTACAATGTGACTGCCTGCTCCCAGCAGCCAATGGAGCTCTGCACTCCCATTCTTCTCCTCAGCCGTTTGCGGTGGCAATATGACTGACTAAGTTTGCTCATTACAGTAAAAAAAGCTTTCGTTTCAAACAGTACCCGATGACATACATGTGAGAAATTAGGTGTTTAACCACGAGGGTTTAATTTAATGGTGCACTCTGTAGCTGTGGTTATTTATTTGGCCTTGGAACTTTTTTAATTTAGAAAGTTAGAATGTGAACTTTATTGTTGTTTCCTCCATGCCTTACGCACATTTCTTAAAATAAAGCTCAATTTGCGAACTGCATTGACACCAAACTAAGCAGGCACTAAACTTCACAATTTCACAACACAATTGAGTACTGGAATAAAAACCACTTGACACTCTTAACTAAATTATAGTTTCACATGCACACGTCAGAACATAAGGGTATTACTGTATGTCAAACAAGACTACAGTATATTTAGACATGGTTTTCTCAATTTCTTGATCCTTCCCATTTTTCTTTGAAATGAACAGGTTAATTAGTGGTTCTAAATTATAGCTGTATCCCAATACCATAATACATATTAAGTGTACACAGTATGTACTATAAAGCCATAGTATACCGTTTTTTTGCAGTTAGTATGTAAAAACAATTCTACATACTTTACTGTTTTGTAATAACAAGAACTGATGTAGCATGTGTGGTGATAGGCATCAAACAAACAGTGACTTTGGAAAGTCACTGCCAATTAGACATCACAAAGATTTTTTAGTAGGTGTTTCACCACCATCTGTAATTTGCAGCTCCTCCATTATTTCCTTAATGCATTGCACTGTGGGACACAAAAAGTGTTTGTTTACTTTTCCAGTGTGAACACACTACATACTCAAAACCTGCTTAGGATTAGTGTGGTGTACAGGAACTAATAACCCACAGCTTCCCATAACCTGAAACCTGTGAGAACCCATAAGGTTCTGCTTTGTTTTTAAGCTGTGTTCTAGAAACCAGAACATTTCAGATAAACGGCCAACACTGTCTTTTTTATGTGTTACTTGATATGCAAGTGCACCGAGTGCAGTGCAGTTTTGGGCGAGACAACAATGGATAAAGTGGCGCTAATGTAGATTTTCTTTGAAGTTTACACGTGGTGACTTTTAAACATCAGTATCGTATTAATAGAAGAGCCCCACCCGGAGTAGGAGGTTGACAGGCCGGCTGCCAAGGACACACCGGTAGCTGTCGGCCCCACACTCTCTCTGCTCCATACAGCCAGAAAAACATCCCATTGCCTCCCACTGCGAGAGCTACTGGGAAATGTAATTAAACTTTTCACTCTCCAACACTTCTCCACATTGTGCAAACAATCTACACAGACATAATTACAGTAAAACACAGATGTTGGCTGTTCTGAATGAGAATATCACCTGTATATTGAAACACACTTGCACACTTGTATTTGCAGCATTTCAAACCAGCTATTGCCCCCGAGAGTACCTGGATAAACTTGTATTTAGAACTCACCCCTCATTGGGGGTTACAGTACACCTTAAGTTAAGAGTCATTGAGTTCCTGTAGTGGAAAAGGCCTAATATATGTGCAAGCCCTGTGATACACCAGCAATTTGTCCACGGTGTAACCAGCCTCTCTAGCCCAAGCTGGGTATGAGCTGGGATAAGCTCAAGCCTCCTGCAATCCTGCACGGGATAAACAGGACGGGATGGATAGTTTGCAGAGCACTTGGAGATTCACCTATTTTCAAACCTTTTGCACACCTGGCCACTCACTGCAAAGAACAGGAATAACCAGTTTTGGAAAGCAAATTGCTGTATTGAACCATTAATACTGTATGTGACTATATATGTCACGCTTCTTTAACATAAAGAAACACCCACAGAACAGCAGTCACACCAACTTGGATGCTATTTTTATTTCTTACATTAATATATGCATGTAAATGTTTCCTTTGGATGGCGGACGGGCATTCATCCCTGTTGTCTTGTAAGAAACGTTTATCTGAAATAGAAGTGTAACACCAAAGCTCTTGGCATGGCTTGTTCATCATTAGAAGCCCAATCTTTTCAAGTCAAGCCTGCATATGTGAGAGGATCATCAGTAAAGCACGCTACACTGTCAGTACTTTCTGAGACACAGTTCACTGGGCAACATTTCAGATCACTTAGTGATCTTAGTGGTGTGAAGATGATTAAGGGAAGGTCAACGTGGACAAATCTGGCTATTGTGAAATGGAGATACAATGTTCAAACAATGACCCTCAAGAGTGATCTCTCTCTAATGATGCTAATGAAGCCCTCTGATGTCCTCCTGCATTGTCTCATTGTCCTCTCTCAGCCTTGGTAATCACATCATCACTAAATATTTTCTCAGTTTTTGACAATAACTTTGATAGATGTGAAGGTCATTTATCACAGTGGTGGCTGGCTAATGCTATCAGCTCCTGGCAGCGGGTTTTAATCATCCTCTTATGGATGAAGCTGGTGGTACATTGTCCAATACTGCACATCTTGCAGAGTAGGAAATGTTATTAAAAAGTTGCAAAGCTGGTAGATTGTGAGACTTGCTAACTGCAGAGGAGCTCTCGGTTTCAATCTCTGAGTGCTGCATATCTAAGAGAGCGGTGTATCATCAGAGCTGAAACTCCAATAACCTCCAAAACCAGCCAGGCTTCTGAGCTCATGTATCATATCATATAGCACACCGAACCTGAGCTTAGCACTGAAAGTTGCATTACCTGAGCACAAAATGTAATAGCATTTTAGCAAGAAACAGCAATCATACAGTCCTAGGTATACAGCGAGGCAAATTCCGCTGCAACACTACTATAGTTGCTGTGTTTGCTTTAAGTCATTCATCGGCGTGAAGGTGTTTTTTCATTCTGAAATGTATTGTCTGAGCATGTGGGACCAAGGGCCTAATTCAGGAATGTTTTATTCCATGTCCTATAATAGGCTCATAAAAGAGAAAAACCAGAAATCCCTCATGTCTCATACACAAAACATGTTAATTCTTGCAGCAGTTCAGCAGTTATGTTCTTGTGTGTTATTCAGCAGTTTGGTCTCATTTTGTAGTTATGTAGGCAGTTGTTAATATGTTCTCATTGTGGCGTTACTCTCATGTTTATTCAAATAGTAAATGGCATCCAATTGTTAAAACACTGCACTAATCAAGAGATGTGTTACTTCCTTATACAGCGTGGCTGAGCTCCTTCAGTTTTCAATGACATAAGTTTCTTCATAAACAAGTAGAGGGGTTTTGAATATTTCAGAGAAGAGAAACAGATAGATACATGCAAGTCAAACTGAAACCTTATGGGCCCTTATTTTTATGCCGGTGCATTGTCAGCTGTAGCACAAACACAGTCGCAATGCACTTACGCTCATTTAGTTGTTTCCTGGCACCAAACAAACCTGCTTGGGTGGGTGGACTGTGGTAACTGAGGTTGTGTTTAGGCAGATCAGGTGGCACAGCGCTGCTTTGGTACTCGTTCTGGCATGAAATTACATGTTTCAGTCTGTTTAGACCACCTGTCATCGTCAATGCAAAAGCAAAAGGCTTAAAAGATCATAAGAAACGTAAATACACCCAATAAATACACATTGCTGTTGGTTGCCAACACCCCTGGGTGAAACCTATAATATAGCCACCTTCCTTTAGTATACACCATTAGCATGTAGCCTAAATAAAGTCCTAAATGGACTGCATTTATACAGCGCTTTTATCCAAAGCCAAAATTTCAACCATTCTTTTGCATACGCTTACACACAGATGGCAGCATGCCACAATGCTTGCTTAAGGACACTTCAGCTTGTGAACAGCAGGGGCTGAGGATTGAGTCGCCATCCCTGCAACTAATGGACGATTTGCTCTACCTGCTGAGCCACATGCAGCCAACCATAACTAGAATAATAGCTACCAAAAATTAGCTTGCAGCAACTTACAAAATAAAAGAGCCTACAAGAGCCCAGCCTTGTGATTCAAATATTACAAAAATATTAAAGGGCCCATAAGCATAACCGGGCTCGCAAATAAATATTGAAGTGGCATAAACACATTGAACTAGCATGTCAATTGCTACCATCATTGCTAACAGCATGAATCAAAACAAACACATTAGCCTTCCTGAGCAAAAGTAGAAGAGGACGGAGGTACAGGCACTTACGATTTGCTGCATGCACTACTCAGCGCTCAATATGGAGGCGTTCACTCGTAGCTAGTGCCACTAAATGATGCAGCACAACAGGATCAAGCTTAGCCAAACAAGCACATGGCGATCAAGGGTCCTTTAAAGATTCACCTCGGGCCCTGTCATATATGCAATGGGCAATAACAATGGGCCTAACGTAAAGTCCTCTAAATAGAGAAGCTGCTCTTTCTTTTTCTTTCTTTCTTCTCTTTCTCTTCACAAACATAAACATAATTATTGCTGCCTGGATTATGTTCAGTGGCAATGTTTTTTAGGTGAAAGAAGTGCTGTGTTTTTGTATTACATGCAAATCAGGACTGTGACCCCAGAGACTAGAGCACTTTGGTTAAGGTTAGCGAAAGACTGTGGTTAAATGTTAATGAAGTAAACACGTCCTGTCTTTTGCTTCAAGTCCCTTTGATCTTTTTCAATACTTAACCAAGACCACAGGTTGATCTCCTTAACCTTAACCAAGTGCTTCAAGTGCCAAAACAAATCCATATAAAAACCTAATCATGCTTAAGTTGCTACGAGCGGATATTGTAGAAAAACTGAAATATATTGTCAGTGATAATTTTGCAGATATGGTCAGTATCAATATTTTGCAACCTGCAAGATAAATTCAGTAAAAAAAAGTTTTTCATTACACTAATAAAAAAGCACAATTCAGGTGTCATGACATTTCTCTCAAAATGTATTTGCTGTTGCAAATTTGTAGTATATAAACATAATTTCTAGGAGTTAGATAGATAGGATTCTCTATCTATCTATCTGGAATCCACATATATTTCAATTAATTTGGGGAACATTAATGTGTCATTTATTCAGTATTGATTATAGCGTGCCAGACTCTTAAATGATAGTTAGGATTAATATTTGCATGTTTCCTCAGGCTCAGTGTTTCATTCCCTGATGAGACACTAAGCTCCCTCAAAGGCAGTTTTCGATTGGATCTTACACAGTAATTGGCAATTTTCGCCACTCTTCTTTACCGCTTGAATTATTTTACTATGTATTTTTTATAGAAATGAAGTGCTGTTATGCAGTACGTCTCTGGCTCACACAGACACACATACTGTATACTGATCGCATATACTTATGGTCCAGGGTTTCTGTGGTTTCCCTAAAAAAAACACACAGCGATTCTCAGTGGCTGTGGGCTAAATCCATCACTTGTGGATTTTGCTGTAATTTAGGCTGCTGAGGCTGGAGGAGACTTAAGACAGAGGGAATGGGAAAAGGCAGAGTACAACTTTTTTTTCCATAAATGACCATTAACTTCTCAGTGTTTAATTAAAGTGGGGGTTTTGAAGCAGCCGCAAGCTTTATATTCTCCAAAGGTATCCTACCAGTAAACTGAAATTTTGAATATTAGCCTTGGAATTAAATCATTGCTTTGCATGCCAGGCAAATATGGCTAGCTGAGGCCTGTCAGTTCTCCGGCTGCGAGCATGCATCTCAGTTTGGTGAGGATTGAGACCACACTGTGGAATTTTAAGCAGTAACCGGACAAGATAATCACACTTCACTTTTTCAGATTGCTCTTTTTCAAGAGGCTCCAGAGCTGCTTGAGGAGGGCTCTGCAATCTGTAATAAGGCTTAAAGGTTTAGAAGACAAATTTGCATGTTGCTGGCTTGAAATAGCAAAAGCTTTTTTTTCCCAGGGCTTAAGAAACACTTTGGTTGAGAGCAAGATATCTCAACCAATGCTATGCAGATTGTCATATGGACAAGATTTCTTTCTTTGGTTCGCAGCAAGGTATCAGATTTCCATGACATCTGCTGTGAATATTTGTCACCTAGAGATTCAATGAACCCTAATGATTTTGGTGTCACCTTGATCTTTCTTCAGTGGCACTATCTGGCTAAAATGATAAAGACACAACAGAGAATGGCATTACTTTTGACGTTCATGCTGCCCAGAGGATGAGCCCTTTCCATTTCCATTTTTTTATTTCTGTTAGCTTCATTTTCTCTGGTGTTCCACCCTCTGGATAAAATGACAATTTTGCACACAAGTAGTGTAAGTGGCAGATTGCAATGAAATTTCCTGAACAACTTAAATCAACTTTTAGCATTTTAAATTTCGCACACTGTTGGTCACTTGTAAGCACTTCATTTGTAATGTTTTGGTTCTCAGAACTCACAGGTTTGCCTGATGAAACGTCCTAAATTAAGTGAGTACAAGTGATCGACAGTATGCAGGATTTTTTGCAGTCAGAGTTTTTGATTCGACGCACCTGTCTATAAGATTTTCTGGTGTTTAAGAACTTTGTAGTAAGCATTTAAACGTTTTAATTTCTCTTAACAGCTTTACTACAAATCCCCAGGGCATTGTCAGGAAAATGCACGGATTACGGCAAAGAATACCAAAGGAACGAGAGAGGCTAGAGATCATGGTAAGTTCACTGTTCTCTGGACAGAGTGCTCTGTGCTGTTTACAACCCTGTTTGAAATTAGTTCAAAACCTTCACTTCCTTTATTTCTGTCAGTGTCCATAAAGACGCTAGAATTTCATTAAATCTATCGTGTCTCAATTAGTGGTGATGGGATTTCATCATGTGACGGGGCGATTATGTTTGATTCTGACTGAAAGAACATTTTTTCTATGGCAGCTTTTTACTGCAGAATATCCAATATTTAGGCCAAAACCACTAAAATGTTCCCTCAGTTTATATATTTGAACATTCAAAATGAAATGATTGCTCCTTGATCTTGCTAGTTGAAGAAACAGCATAGGTAGGGCAAAGGGACAAGTCCATTAAGGTTAAATGGTAAAATATATATATATATATATATATCACAAAGGAGTTACTTATTTAACAGAACTCCTCTGGTAATCATTTTCTTTGTGTTGCTGCTTTGTGCAGCCTCCACTGATGGCCAGGCGTGATTGTTGCCATTCATCATTTTCCACCTGCCTGAGTCTGAGCCACATTCATCACTTCCCACCTGCCTGACCAGAGCTGGGCTGCAGAATCACAGAGCCTGAGTGGGAAACAGAAAATCACAGTGATTGAACGTCAAGGGAAGCAGATGTCAAACTGGTATTGGCCCGGAATGACACACAGGCCCCTCACTTTCCCCTGTCACTTTAAACTGGTAAGTGACCTTCAAAATAGAAACGCTACACCATTACTGCTGTGCTGTCACAGTCTGATGGTGAATGCTGACGGATGCTGGAGGTACTGAGGCCTTCAGAAAGCACTCAGATCATTAACGTGTGACCACTGGCAGCAATATTGTGACGCTGTCTCAAGTGACCATAAAGGCCTTGATGAATTTGTTACGTCGGAAACCCATGGGGACCAGGGATGTTCCAAGATATCGCTGTTACAATATACTGTATAAAAAACTGTTCCATTTCATTGACATGCTATCTTGTGGGAAGATTGCCAATGCAACGCTGTTCAGCAGCCAACACTCCAAACTCATGACCAGAGATGAAAGATATCAGATCGGATCAAAGACATTCACTGTGACAGATTTTTCTGAAGAGGGTTTCAAGCATCTGCACCTTATAGTGGACTAGAGGGGCAGCTGCTTGGTTTTTGAAGATCCCCCAGTAAAATCACCACTGATTACAATCATGTTAAGCCAACACATCGCATCCTTTGTAGATGTACCCTGCATCATAATATTCACTATTCATTATATATTCATCAAGTGTATGTTTTGAAATGGCCTATTTATTGTGGAATAACGTCTGAGGAAAAATGCCAATATCTCATAGTGTATGAAAGAAATTGTGTTTATTTACCACTAATTGGTTTTCCCAAATACATTTTGAGTGAAAGCTAATTGGTGCCTGGATTATGTTCAGTGGAAATGACTTTTCTAATACAGTACGTGCTGCATTGTACAACACGCAAGACGTAGACGGTAGATGGTGAATGTACAAGGCTTAGGGCATTGACCTCAGAGACTGGGGTTTGAGCCCAGTGTGTGGTTAGGTTTAGGCAACAAAAGCACTTTGGTGAAAGCTGGGGTAGGTAAAACCTGTGCAGCCTTTGCAAAACCTTCTGCCTCTCCCTCACTCCGCTAAGCCCGCCCCACCAAACCCATAACTTCGACCGGCAGCTGAAGGAGTCAGTTCCCCTGTGAAACCTCATGCCTTGTAGGGCTCACTCTCCATGGCGTGAGCCTCACCAAGACCGCGGTACCTCTCGTCGCAACTTGTTCTCTCAAAGAGGCCCCTCCAGCGCTCCCCTCAAAAGTTAATCCCCACTGTTTGTCATCATGCCTCTTTGCCACTCGCTGACACGAGCGCCATGGCATGGAACATATTGAGCCTGAAGCGCATGTGTTTTGTACTATACGCCGCTGCAGGCAAAGGAGGTATTGGAAATGTATCACAGGTTTCAGGATTTTCTGCAGGATTTTCCGCCATTGAATCAGGTTATCACCATCTGAAGGGACGTGTACGCATCTGCAGTTGTAGAACAGCCAATAGGAACGCCCTCTCTCTGAAATTATCTGTGATTGGCCAAAGTCTCCCATCAAGAGCTAGATTTTCTAAAGCCTGAAAACAGAGCCAAGAGGAGGTGCGGAAGTGTAGTTTTCTCTCAGACCTCTTGAATTACAATATGCTGAATGGTTATTATGGAATTTTTGCCCAATGATGCCAAGAAAATACTACCTTCCCAAGTTTTAAGGTAAGGGGAATGGTTCAATGTTAAGTACCTATGGTGTGTCTCATGCTTCAAGTACCATGAGTGCCTAAACATAACCATAAACATGAATCATGCTTAAATTGCTACAAGCGGATATTGTAGGAAAAACAAATGAAATATGTTGCCAGTTAACACATTCAGTATGACCATTAGCGAAGTTCATATTAAACTTTCCTAATTATGTTGATTAAAATATTATAATTGCGGCCGCATTACATTTCTCCCACAATGTTTGCAGTTGCAAATTAGCTGTATGTAAGCGTAACTTAAAGAAGACAGGGTTGAATAAAAGATCAGTAAAACAACATATTGATGTAAAGATAAAATAGGAACAAGGAAACGAGCGAAACTCCTCTCATGATTACCACCAGCACCAGCTGACCTCAGCCCTCAGTCTGATGCACACTGCAGGCCTTACCTATTAGCCAGAGATATAGCAGGAAATACCTTGAGATACTATAAAGTTTTGCTGTCACTGTCCAATTAACTCAAAGCAGATAAGTGGGATGTGTGACCCTTGCAAATGAGAAGAAAAAGCAATTTTGCCAGATCCTTGACATCCTTGATTTAAGCAAGGTGACCACTGCCCTCAATCTAATTGTGTTTCATTTATGTATATAAATCAGATGAACTGGACCTGGAATGCTCTTGCCCATACTTTTTATTCTGCACACAGTAATTTTCAGCTGTGTAACCGCCATCACATTGCAGTGATTCAGTATTCCCCACCGTGATGACCTCTCTCTGTTGTGTTATCATGTCACTTGTGATGTGATTTGGCTGTATGCCCCCCTGTCACTGATCTTCAGCCCTTCAGAATAATGATGATGATATATGGGTGTTTGTGCAGCGGGGTCCTCTGAAACCTGTGAACTGTGCTCCTCAATCTCTGTCCATCTTGTTTTTATTTAACAGCACCTCAGAGAGATTGCATGCCTGTTGGACAGGATGTCACTGCTGAGATCTTAACTACAGCAGAGGACAGATTGCAAGATATTTGTTCTTTGGAAATGTGGGAAACCAATAGGCCTTTTCACAGAAGACATTTTGACTTATAGCAGGAAAAGCACAGGTGTTACTGTGCTATTCTGTTCTATTCAAGTGTCCCAGTAAGCCATGATAGTGTGACAGTGAGGCAGCATGCAAAATGCCAGGAGCCTGAAACCAAAGCAGCTAAATGGAATTCAGCCATTGTTAATTTTATTATTTACTGTGATGAGTTCTGTGAAAGGGGTCTTTTGTATATATCTACATGGTGTGGATAAGCAACAACGAATGAATCAGTCAATACCACTAAGGTGGTCAGGCTTTAATAGTAAAAATGTTGACACTTACCCCTTTTCCACTAACATGGAACGGGTTCCAAATTTTGACCCGCACGGAGCATTTCGACCAAAAATAAATTGGTTTGGAACCTGAAAAGTTGGTTCCCAGCTGGAACCAAAAAACAGCAGGTTTTCCTTGACCTGAAGGAAGGAGTGCGAACCGTGACGACATCAGTGGGCGTGTCCTATTCTACAGGTTGGAAAGAGAGGATGGAGAAGGCAACAATGGTCTCTGGTCTACTGTGGTAATAGTCTTCTACGTCTTCTCATCATTAATGGTCCATGCTTGTTTTTTGGATAAAAAACAAACAAAAGCAGGTAATCAATGTGATGCGCCATCTTGTTTCTACTGTTTACTTCTGTTGTTCCTTTGTTGATGATGCACCCTTGATTACAGTGGTTCCACTCAAAACTGGTGTAAACCGGTTCAAGAACCAGAGCTGATTTGGTGGAAAGAGGGCAACTGAAAACTAGTATGAGACATGACGTGAACTCTGGATGCTGATGTTGAAGGTGAAAACCTCCATGCAGACCTCCACAGCTTTACTTTACACTGCACTATATAAACCTCATGTCACTGATCTGCATTGGAACTGGATGTTGCCAAACAGTTGCACTTGAACAAATGTATGGAACTGAGTCAGACTTGATTATCTGATGGCACAAAGTAGCACTCAACTAGCTGCACTTCTTGTGCGTACTTTTACTACAGTATATGCAGCAACAAATAAAACCATGGATCAAAACATGCTTGTCTAGAGGTTAGTTAAAGGGCATATGGACATGGTGGCAGAAGTGGTTTGAGCAGCTGCTCCTCTGCCCTCTTTGGCTGACGTGGACCTAATATATAATGATTATCATCATTATATTCTGGTATTAGTGATGTTGATGCTGTTAATCTTGCAGTTACTATAGTAAGAAAGTCATCATCTTCAGTGTCTGCATTCATTTGTTTCAGTGACTGAATTGAGGGGGAGTGTGTGAATAAAGGTGATCCACTCATCACGTATGGTTGATTTGTATATTTGCAAGAATACTGTTCTTTCATTCATATATCCGTTAATTAATAGAGTGTTTTATGTGAGTGTATATTTGTGTTTGCATATATGGTAGATGTAATGTGTTTGTTAGTTTGGGATGTAATGTATACATATACATATATATATTATGGAAACTGTTTCATTACTGATACCTTGGAGCTCATAGTCACTTAATGCCTCAGGCTGTTGTTGTTGGAGACAGTATATAAACTGGGTAATGATGAGGTTATTATAATTATAAAGGGGCTAAAACAGCTTGCTTAATTGCTTTGTCTGAATCCACATATTCATTTGTTGTTATTTATTCTTACAGATAGATGCATATTTGTGTCAGCTTTACCTTTCACTGGAGCATATTCTTATAGCAAAATGTATCACATCTGTACCTGGAAAAACTGGTGCTAAAGCCTTAGTAAATCTGTACTTCAGTCGGTAGTTGTGTTATAACCTTGAGTCTTGAACATATCAAGCATCCTTGGCAGAGATGTTGGGCATGAACAGCCTTTATGCAACAAACCAGACTGATGATGCTTCTATACACACAAACTTGTACTCTCCAAAGCCTTTTCTTTTGTCTGAGCTTCAGGGCTTTGGAAACAGATTGACTGCTGCTGCTGCTGTTGACAGACCAAGCTACATTCTCCCTGCAGCAGCTGGGAGAGCACAGAAGAAGTAATGTGACATCCCTCCTCTGGCTGCTGGAAGACGCCTGGAACTGCTGAGGCTTTTTCATCTGTTAACCTGCAACCAACAACAAAGTCCCTGCAGCTTTTTCTGTCCCAACGTATGTGTTTCGGCTTCACACTTTGATCATTTCTCATGTTCGCCCATCCTTTTGAACAGCAGCTAATTGTATTTTGCCTCTGTGGGCTATCCTTGTTTTTCACATTGGCATGCTGGTTCTTTCATTCCGACATCAGTGGTATCCAGATTTACTTGTTTGTTGATGTATAAATCCCTCATCAGCCCAATGAAAGCTGAATCTCTGTCAGACTGGGGTCACTTGAATAAATCAGCCTTTTAAATGATAATAGCAGCCCAGCACAATCCTCTGAATTTCACAGTTATTTGTATTACTGCAATAATCAGATTCAACTGAATTCAAAATACGTTATTTGCAGCTCGAGGCAATTTGAGGCAAGTAGATTGGCAAACAAAAAAAATCACACAAGCATTCATACGCATGCAAACTATTTTAAGATACAAAATATGTTCATATAAAGACAAAACTTGAAATACACTAAGGTTAATGGCACTGGTTAAGAGTACATCCAAAATATTAATTGTTTTTTGTTGTCAGCTCCTATTGGGCTTGTAAGTGTCGGCTGTGCTTTAAATTCACTTTTCAGTGATTAGAATATTTTTTATATATTCTAATTCTTATCTATTTGTTTAATTTTATTTATTAAAAACTGTATCACATCAGAAATAAGACGTGCATGTGCTTGTTTTACTCTATGACTGTTTGGAGCATAGTTCCTCCACAGCGGTCCTCCAGCAGGATCATTGCAGATACTTCAATGATCTGTTGAATGGGCTATAATCTGTTAAATGGGCCCCATTTAAGCTTCGTCAGAGCCCTGTTAGCCAGCTCATTTTCATGTGACAGGTTTTCATGGCAACTGCAGCAGCCAAGACAATCTACCCACCGTCCATGACCATGTTTAGCAACTGTACTTTTGAGACTGTCCTCCCAAGAAGAACGACAGCATCAGTCATTCCAGCATGTGCCCCAAAATAACACGACACATGACAATGATGGTCCCCTAACCTTAGCGTTTTAACTGAAACCACAATGTTTCCTTAACCTTATGCTTCTGGTCTTTAATAGTCTTTCATTTTCATTTTAATGAACATTTCCCAAAATGGCCTTGCTCGTTGTATCAGCCAACCAAAAAGCTCCATGATGTTTTGTCTTACCTGGTAACTTAAAAGATCCCGATAAGGTGGAACACTGGTATTTTATTTTATTTTATTTGTTGGATTTTTCCAACACAGACCAAATTGCAGTGAAAGGTTAATTTGACTTAGAAATACTTGACTTTTATGTTAAAGTAATACTTTAAGCTGGAGTGCGGAACTTTTGTCTCCTCCTTCTGGCAGTGAGAGTAATTACACAAACACTGTCGATGCGTGCTCATGACGTATGCTTGCAGGGGAGCTCGCTCAAATTTCCACAGTTCCAAGACAATAATCCATTATTTAGGTAGAGTAAATGTAATAGCTACATAACCTACTCTGGATATTTTACAAATATCAACCTGTCCAAGAGCAGTAACGCGACATGCCCTCAATCCCTGCTCTTCTTGCAGCTCTCTCCAACGCTGAAAGAACTCGACTCTCTCTCTACATGTCTCCGGTTTTACTCTCGGTGCACCAGCGCGGGAATGTCACCACACACACCAGATTTAAAAACTCAGGTATACCGCGAAATACAGAGAATTGTACCTGGCAGTGATAGGTTTAATCAGCTTTGTGTGAACTCGTCTAGCAACAGCTTGAATGTAACAGATGTTCATTTATGTGAAAGTCCCGCACTCAAGCTTCAACAAAGTACTTATTTGAACCCAAACCATGATCTTTTCACAAACCTAACCTCGTCCTTTTTGTGCCTGAACCTAACCAAACCGTAACCAGAACCTCATCAGATCAAAAAACAGATTTTGTTTTTGTTTTGCAAGGCACAGACAAATGATATATTCCTTCTGATAGGGGCGTCAGATCAGAAAACGCTTCTATGTGTTGCTCTAGAGGGCATGGACAAATAGTCTGTCCTTTACTCTGGAGGACTTTTCTTCTTTTCCACCTCCCTCAGCGAGGGAGTGGGGTTGGATTATTGGAAGCTTGACTGGTTCATTTATTTTGGTTCCTCAAAAATATGCATGCACACAGTATGCAAAACACAGGGTCATCCTTCAAGAAAAGTTGAACCTGGCAACAGGGTAACTCTAGTGTTTACCTCCCAATCGTCAAGACGGAGGAGGAAATTACTTCTGCTGCTATAACTTTCCAGAGTAGTGGAGTGTTTTGGCATGTCGAGCCTCCACACTTGGATGCATTACTCCAACTGTACTTCCTCACTAGTACTTGTAGAAACACACCCACACAGACCCTGCACTGCTCACTGTTTTTCACAGCTGAGATATGTCAGTCAGCTACTGTATTTCTCATCTGTTCATCATGAGTTTTATGGAGCCATATGACTCATTTGACAAATAAAGAAATACAGCATGCTGTTGTAAATATTATATAATAGAGTCATTGTTTGTGCTTTTCTGTCAACGATGATGCTCCTCATCTACAGATAAATAAATGCCTTAATATTTCATATTTCAAAATGTCTCTCCCTGGTTGTATTGTAATTTTACTTTTTTATTTTTTTTTCAAATCCATTGATGGAGAAAAAAAACTGCAGGAAGTCTGTTACTGGAATAATCAGCGGTAGAGAGGGTTGTATGGATGCAGCCTGCAGTGAAGAGAGGGAGAGTGACTGGGTGGTGGTCTTCATATAGCTCTCCAAAGAGATTTAAAAATACACACAGGGCTTGTATTCATTACAGCCTAACTCCTAACGCCAATATAAACTACTGCTGACAATAGCAGCACCTCATTTTACATTTCACAACTTGTTTTTGCATCATGTTGCTCATTAGACATGTGCAAAATGATATCTTTTTAATTTAGTAGTTGTCTCCTTTTTCGCCGCTTTTGCCTTTTTTAACTGCTTCTTTCTCTCCTTCCTTGTTTCTTCTTCTTAACAAAGTCCTTACTTTAACCCAAAACATGTGTCTTTCCCTAAACCTAACCAAGTGGTTTTGGTTCCAAAAACCTAACCGAACCTTAACCATAGCATCATCACATCATAAAACATAATAAACTGATTTATTTTTCTGGTAGTTTGTTTTGGAAGACAATGATCAGATCAGATCAGATCAGAAAAAAGCTTCTATGTGTTGTTTTGGAGCGCAGGGATAAACAGTGTATTTTGTCAATCAATTTAGAGGAGCTGTTGGACCTGCAGGCGATCACAGACCATCTGGGGGTACAGAAAGGCTAAGAAGCTGTACTTCTGGGTCAATGGGCCATGTTCAGTTAATCAGTTACTTATTTTAAATTACTGTTTTTTTGTATTTTTGCCAGGAAGCTCTGTAGCGGCTGCAGCTGCCATTTTGTGGCCAACACTCTTTTGTCCTGTGTTTTGTGTAGTTAGGGTTAGAATAATAACTTCAGTTTATTTTGTGGTTTTATTTCGTATTGTATTATATAAATATACAAACTGACTCTTCATACTCTTCATCTCGTTTTATGTCACTCCTCTCTCCCCTAACGTCTTCTTTCCCACTGTCCTCCTTTCTTTCCTTCTTTCTCTTATATTCTTTCATTAAATCAAGGTGGTACATTATCTAATAGAAAAATCATACATCCAAGGAGGAGCCTAACAAGCAAATATCAAACAAAAGAACATTTTGAATAGGAGGAAAACTGGCTTATACAAACCAATTGCAGTATAGCAATTAAAAGAAAAAAGAAATCTATATGTTTTGGCTTTGCAACCTTTGCAAGCATGTAGGCCAAAACCTAAACCAAGACTTTTATAAGACATACTCTACAGCATATTTGTCCTTTGGGTAATTCAAAACACATTAAGTGACTCCCTATTTTACTTTGTGGGGAAAAAATAAAACCAAAAGATGTATTCCCTTTGTGAATAAATTAAAAGACTTCAGCCTGCACGCTTGCACGGTAATTATCATTCCTCTGTGTCTGTAAACAAAATCATTAGTGGGCTGTTGCAGACTTCTGTATTCTGTGTAATGGGGCCACTGATTACTTGTTTTGGTGTTAGCAAAGACAACAGCCTTGGAAGAATATTGGCATCAGTGCTAGGTAGAACCAGACCTGATCAATTCCCTGTTAATGAGTTCTCTGTCTCTCTCCGCTCTCCTCTTCTTTCTCCATTCCTCTCTGCTGTCTGCTGAGCTTGCTCTTCTGTATCTTTGCAGGAAAAGAGGACTGAGAATGGAGAGGCGTGAGCACATTCATCCGTGAACCTTTAAAGGTCACATAATATCTTAGCATACAGCCACAGAACATTAACCACTACAGTTGCATTGTACTTTTCATTTTGTTGTGTCAGGTGAATCTACAGAGCATGAGGGCGTTATGAACAGTATTTCACTGAGTGATCATCATTTGAAACAGTGTTTTTTTTTATGAGTAATGTACCTTCTCAAATTCATGATACAAAATATGAGCCATTTTCTTATGAAAATGTTATCCAGGGAGTATCGTTTTTCATGTGTTGACTGGTTATTTTCTTTGAGAAATGAAAACCTGTGGTCTTGCTCTCTCTCTTTCAAACACACACACACACACACACACACACACACACACACACACACACTGCGAAGAAACAGGTGTAATATGACTATCAAATCAGTACACTGCATACTTGTTGTTCATGGTGTCAAGAGTTTAATAAAATCCCAGCTACACATTATAAGGTTTGAGGTTTTTTTTCCCATTAGTTTTTTATCAGCTCAAGTTTTTTTTATTTAACCTGACTATATCTTACAGGTGTACATGACACCGTAGCTGTTTCCTCAGCCGTCTTTTACAGTGTGATGTGTGGAGTGCCGCGGGCCGCTGTGAGCAGATTTTGTTGGTGATACATGAACAGCAGCTCAGCGGCAGCCTGCTCTGAGCTCCTGCAGTGTTTGTCCACAGGGGGAAACAGATGAGGTTGACTCAGGGGTCGTCGGCTCCTTCTGGGCAGGACACAGCTGATGATCATCCTCCTCCTGTGCCGCTCCGCTGCTCAACAATCGCAGCACAATACCAAAACCATGAGGCAAAGAAACATAGTAGCCCCTTTCCACCCACTGCTCTGCCTGCAGGATGGTAACACTGAACTTTCATGGTCTGGTTGCACAATGAAAAGTTACATGAATATAAACATGTAATACATTCATTGACAGACGAGACTCCCATCTTTTCCATCATTGTGGTCTTTCCCAAAAAGAACACAAAAAGTGCAGAAGGGTGCACAGATGAAAGTTCAATGATTAAATTAATGTAGCTTGTATTTATTTTCCTTTAGTCAACAGTGATTTTATGCACCAGTAAGAGAATAAAGCTTAAATCCCCAGTGACAGCACACTGCTGCCAACTGCTGCCAAGGGTCAGTAAAGGTTAACTTCTCCCCTTAACTCCAAACACCTTACTGTTGTGTGCACTGTAAATCATTTTAAGCTTGTTCAACTGAAAAAAACTTCCCCTGCTTTCTTAAATGTGTAAGTTAACTGAACTTAGGTTGAATCATTAGTTCAAAGTTGCCTTATGAGTTTTGAAAAGGTAAAGCCAACTGAGGCGAGTTCACTGAACTTGAGAGAACAAGTTCAATAAACTCAAGATATTAAGTTGAATCAACAACGTTACAGACAGATTTGCTTTCCATTTCCATTCTCTCAGTTGACAGAGTCAGTTCTTTCTTCACCATGAAGAACATACAGCTGCTGCTGCTGCTGCTGCTGCTGCTGCTGTTGGGGCCATTTTGTACCAGAGATAATACAAAGTCAACATGTGAGGCTGCTCCTAATCTTGTCACATTCTAAGTGTACGGGGGTAGGGACTGAATTTCATACTAACCTTCACTGTGGTTAGCATTGTTTCCATCATTCTGAAAAGAAACAAGAGTCACTTAACACGTATTAAAGGCACACAGCAGGTTCCCATCAAGAGGGGTCTCTGGAGAGTTTTAACTCTCAAACAATGCATGCTGGGTAGGCTGCAAATAAGCTGATCAAGCTTAAATTAATTTAATCAGTTGGGTGAACACAGCAGAAGCATTATGGAAATGTTACATGGTCCTCTCTAGCCAGGCTGTCATTGTGACTTTTCCAGATATATGAGCCCGGATCTGTTTAAAACACAAAGCTGACATTTCAAATTGCTGTTACATTTACTGAGAGACTGAATGTGCATGTCTGAAAGGCTTGTATTCAACTGTACACAAAAGCTTTGCACCACTCTTCCACCAAATCCTTCAAAAACCTGGATCCTTAACAGCATTTTCTTCGGACTGTAAAAGCTGCAACACAGAATAAAGATACTGCCCGTTTCCTGTTGAATTCTCTGCAGATTAGAGAAAAGATTCTCAGGTAGATGTACAACCAAACTCCTCCACCCACACACCCACAAATTGATTGATTTACTGAGCACAACCCCTGTAATTACACATACTGGGTTGCCATAGATCTACTTACATGGGGATTTCACCTGAATTCGATCACTACTCATACCCGACTCATCTTTATAACTGCTGTACAGACTATCAGCATCTAAAAAAAGTGTCAATATATGAAATAAATCGATAAGTCTCCTGGTCATATGACCCATCAAATCCTTTTTATATACAAAATCTGCACTGACATTTTCTAACACATCTCTGTGCGCAGGTGAGGATTAAAGAACTGAAAAAGTAGATTTCCTCGGTAGAAATTCTGACAAGCAGTGTGAAAGTATGAAATGAAAAAATGGTTTGCCGCATATAAAAGGAACTCTGTCGTTTTGCAAGTGTGGAGCTGTGAACAGAGCAGTAAATGCATTTTGCATGTCAGGATTACAGTAAAGGCCACTACTGTCATCAGAAGCTGCATACACTTCCTGTATTGTGGACCTTTACAGTATAGGGCTGCAGACAGACATGTCCGCTTCTTTTCACGTTAGCTGTGAGCTTCACGCCACACAGAAGACATCAGTGGCACACAAGCACCACTGAAGCCTCCATCCGTTCAATCCACACCGACTCCGACCTCCCTTTGTGCCGTCACTGTCCTGAGAACCAGCTGCCCTGTCAGCAGCACAGCTCCTGAGAGGACAGCAGGCGGACGAATTGTCCAGACTTTTTTACTAACCTGACTGTTCCAAGGATGAAAATAGTTTTCAAGTAGGCTCGATGATGAGTATATATAGAGGAAGAAAATGACATTTTCTGCACCCAGCAGAGCTCCACACCAGCGCTTTTGCTTTCCTGAAAACCAAAAAACATACATTTAGCGTAAATATCAAATGATTAAAACAACAAATCAATCAGGATGCCAGGACAGCTTGCAAATCAACACTGTCCCAATTTAATTGGCCACCCTGTTATAAAGAGTTCTATTTTTCTGTCTGTGAAAGAAATCATAAATGGCTCTACATCCATGTGCCATCACTGTCGTGTGACCACCTACCATACTGTGATTTAAATCACAGGGGGATAATTTAAATAACTGTGGGAATACTTTATGATCCAAGGACAATAGACATCCATAAGGTACTACTTACATCCATATTCATATGGTAGTTATAGAAGTTCAATCAATGCTTTTTCATCTACAGAGCTGAAAGCAAATCAAAGTGCACACTGAGAGACTGAATGAGTACACGTGTTACAGAAAGACAAAGGCTGTCAAATGAATGGCAGCAGAGGCACGGGGACTGAAACGAAGTCAAAGAAAATCATTTATAAGCTATTATTATAATCCCTATGGCAGATTTATTGTACTTTGTACTTTTTATGTACTTATTTATCAGTCCTATTTGTCTGGCAACAGGATCTGGTAGTCTCTGTGTTCTACAGAGGTCTCTATGTAGTGATTTTGAGACATCGTCACAAAATATACAGACACTTTTATCCAGACTGCCCTCCCCAAAAATAAGCATTGCTTTTAAGACTTTTATGTTGCACAGATGTCAGTGTTCTGAACTAAGTGTTACTAGTGTAAGTATGTGTCATTCACAACATTCCTTCCCCTATTTTAACTACTCAGCACACTAAGTATAGCTCAGTGACTAAGTATCTTTTATACTGCAACATAGTCCAAAGTGGTAGCTTGAATGGACAACTGCGCTTTACTGGAGAATGCATCCGGTTACCTGGGCCCTTATCTGTGTTCCCCAACCCCCTCACGAGCTACAAGTCCTGTTGACTTCCTCCTAAGAGACCCGGGTCTCTCTCACATTTTAGAGCAAACAATAAAAGATAAAAAATACAGCATGAGAAACAACACTTGTCAACAATCTTTGTGATGTTCTGCTGAGAGCTGTTGGTTTCATACTGAGATTCTTTTATGACTCTTGTTCACTCTGTTTTTGCTGCTTTGTAATCCATAAATAAATAAATGGTAAATGGCTGCATTTATATAGCTTTTATTCAGCACTGTTTACAATTTGCCTCTCATTCGCACGCTCACACTCACACACCGATGGCAGCAAGCTACCATGCAAGGCTTGCCCAAAGACAGCTTAACATGTGGGGATCAAACTGCCAACTCTGTGATTAGTGGACGACCAGCTCTACCTCCTCCCAATAGCACTTTACTAGTGATATTAGCAGTAGTAGAAGTAGCAGCAGCAGTAGTAACAGGAGTAGGTGTAGTAGTGGTAGTAGAAGTAGCACCACAGGGAAGGCTGAATTACAAACTGGTCGAAGCTGGCAACTAACAAAGAGCCCCAAAAAGCTAATGGCTAATTGCCAGTTTGTTCAGGAATTTGCACCACTCACAATATTTAAGGTGGCGGCTGCATTTATACCTGATCTTGTGGCCAAACCTTATCACCAGACAACTGTGTCAATGTTTGTCATTTCTCCCAAACCCCAGATTATGTTCACTGTTTTTAAAATTCTCATCTTCTGGTTAATGTTATGGAAGGATAGAGGTTATGGGCAAATAAAGGTTTAGGTGTGATTAGGCAACTAAAACACTTAGACAAGGTTAGGGAAGCATAGTGATATGGTATAGGTATTGTATAAAAAAGAAAACTGGATTCAAAAAACTGTTAAATTAGTGATGTTGTCGCTCACACCAGGAGGATCACGAGTGAAAGATCAACATAAAGTCCCCATAGGAAGTACTACACAGCAATTGATCTAGTAAACATATACATGCAGTAGAGCCCACAAGAGGAAAAGTGGGAAAATGTGCAACAATAGCTCAACAGTAATTTGACAGTTAAGTTACCTAGAATGTTGTATTAGCAACACATTAGCCTCAGTAGCTTGTTAGCTAACGGATGGCAGAAAAACTAAATTAACAAATCACACATTTTTTAAAAACAGCAGTAAAAGAGTACCAACAGATAACGGTCCAACAAGGGCATTTGGAGAGTAGATAAAAGATAACTGTCAATATTTTCTTCGTCAAATATCTGACAAAATGGTGGATGACACAATGTCAGTTAAACTGCTATGAAACTGCACCAGTAGTGGTTGCTACTAGCAACAGAAACTAACTATCAACCGAAACTAAACAACAGTATTTAACTGCACTTCACAACAGGACGTCTTTAATGAATCTATCAATGTTAAACTTTTATAAATATTTATTGGTAAAGGCCAGTGGAATGTAATTAAGTATACTGACTCAAGTAACTGTACTTAAGCACTAATTTGAAGTACTTTACTTGAGTATTTCCATTTCATGCTACTTTATATTGTACTTTTTTACTTCTAATCATTTTTGTTACTAGCTACTTTGCAGATTTTACATAAAAACATGATAATCGTATAAAATATGATGCACTGTTGTAGATTAAACTACCCAACAGTATATATAAAAGTTAAAATCAGGTCAGCAGCCAGGACCAAACCTGGGACGTTGCAGTTCTATGGCGTGTGTCTTAACCACCACGCCAGCAGGACGCCCCTAAGATCTTGGGTTTCAGTGAAAATGCAGAGCCGAGGGGAACAGGGCGAGACAGGGCTGGTGTCACCATGACATTGTGAGCTCGTCTTAGATTCTTAATGGGAATCATTCAAATCTGTTCATTATAAATTTCATAGTAAATTATGTTTCATCTTCACCGAGGTCACAGAGGTAATCTGAAATGAGTCCCCTTTGAGTCAGCATCAATTAATGTGGTCTTTTTTTTTTTTTCAAATATTCCTGGCCTTTATGCTTTTATTCCTCTTTATCCTTGATTAACAATAGTGTATTACATATATCTATGTGCAATAGACAGTTAAAAAATAAAGAGCAAATTTAACAATCTAACTGTACTTTCTTTGTTTTTATATTTAAAACTCAATTATACTTAATATAGTTAATATACTGTGATGATTTCATCATTTCCCATTTTTCACAACACATACAGCAAGTGCAACACCCCTTACAATAACAGCACATGCAATAGGTTTCTGTACACCCCTTACAATTACCACACAACACAAATAAGAAAGAAATTGTAGAACAGTTTGAGGTTTCATTCACATATTTTTGGGGGTCATTGGAAAGCTATTTACACTTGAAAGCAGAAGGCTGCCAAATGTTCAAATGTATATATATATATATATATATATATATATATATATATATATATATAAAAAGACAGCTGGACATCTCTATTCTGCTGAAATAAAATTGCAGTCTTGCTGGCACAGTGACCTCCCTCTGTTAACATGCACAATGTAAATTTGCCTATTCTCTTGAATATACATGAGGTCTAGAAGCCATTACTCTCACTGCTAAACTGACTGAAATATTTTTACTTGATATGCACCATCTTCATGTGGAAAAAGCCACTCTAATTTTCCACACAAATACGGGCACAACAATGGGCAAAACGCCTCCAGGTCAAATTAACTTTCTGGAGTGTTGGCATTTTGCACTAATGAAAATGTAGCCTCAGAAAGAACACCTTTCAACACTTGTGTCAGGTACACTTAACACTTACAAAGGTAAAGGCTGCCGGTCGGTTTCAGTGATGAATCCCAAGAATAATAAATGTCTATCTATAATTAAATACTTCAAGTACTCTGATGTCAGTTTTGCAGTTATCACGTAGTGTAGTACAGCAATGTTTTTCTTACTGTCAACAAATCCAATGGAAAGACCAAAACCACCACCACCAAGTATTGTCTGTGTGGTCAAAGCCTGATATATCTTATTCCTCATAGAGCTCCATCATTGTCCGAAAACTATAAAAAAACATAAATGAGCCAAATCGTTGCACTGGCTGACATGTCCCTTCTTTACAATGAACATGCGCACTTACATTTATTTTGAGTTATAACTCATGCTGCTGCAGTAAAAACTCACTGGAGCGCCAAATGTGTATTAATCCACGTTTGAAAGTAGTCCCCAAAAAATGCACTATTTACTCCTTTTAGAGTGATGTTTGCTAAAAATTACAGTGCCCATCTATTTTAGGAAATTATTTAATCTCTTTAAAAAATGACACAACATATTTGTGACTGGTTTATGAAGATTCACATCAGTAATCAGTCCCAGTATTTATAGAGGGCAGTCTCGACTACTGACAGTAAAATGAGGGTTTCTGAAGCAGCGAAGCTTTCCAGCCAATTGCATCATAAAAAGAACCATTATTCAACACAGTGTACCCTAGTGACACCTGCTGATGAGGAACATATTTAGTTTAAAGCAGACAAACCATGCCATGCCACTCGACGTACTGAAAAATGAACTGAAATGTAGCATATTACTACTGCTGTAACCAAAAAGAAAAAAAGGATTTTTGTTATATATGATCAGACCAATGATGTTGTGTCCCTCAAATTTCACCTTGAGACTTTGTGCAAGAATCAACATTACGGCACCCTTCTGCTAAATAGCCAAGGGTGTAAATCTGTGTTTACCACCACTGACTATCAAACAGTATCTCAGCCAGTGTTTTCACTGTGCAAGAAGGAAAAAAATTGAAATCTATAAACTGTACACCACCCAAACAGAGGCTTGCTTGCCCTGAGGTTAGTGACACTATATCAGGAGGCCAGAAACACTTGGCTCTCTATACAAAGATTTCACTTTTTAAGCTGTTGAACAGAGTTTGGAGTTTAGCCAGGAACAGATGAAAAATGGCATTTAAGATGTCAGTCAATAAAATCCCATTCCATCAAGTTCACCACTTAGGGACCATGAAGAAACAACATAAAGCAATTATTGTCAGAAACCAATTATTGTCAAATACAGTTTAAACACCTCCTCAGTCCCTGCTCTTCTTTCAGCGCTCTCCAACGAGGAAAAGCTACACCAATGGTTATCCGTGTTTGTCCTCGCTTTCTTTCTTTTACTGTAATCCTTCCTCTGAACGCCAAGTTTCTTTTTCCTCTGGAGCATCAGGAACTTTTCTTGGACGCTTCTTAGGTTTTTCCGCCATACTATCGAACTATCTGAAGTCTCCATGAATCATGTGACCATCAAGCATTTTGAACTTCTGTTGATGTGACTCTCTCTCTGCATGGCTCTGGGGCAAACCAATAATTGCTAGTTGACGTAAAACGCATTACTATCGGTACTGAAATGTCACCACAGACACCAAATTTAAAAACTCTGTTATACTACGAAATGTATATGAAATACAGAGATTTACCTGGTGGTGATAGGCTTAATCAGCTTTGTGTGAACTCGTCTGGCAACGGCTTCAACGTGACGTTCATTTATATGTAAAAGTCCTGCATTCAAGCTTTAACTTCAAATATCCAATGAATTATTCACTATCTGAGTTGCTTATTTAATTACATTTCACTCTATTTAAAACTAAATTACTTTTGGTTTTCATGCATCACATAGATATTTGGCATTATTTCTTTTTTTTTATTACATTTTTTATGTGACTGCAAACTTAACTACCAAAAGAAATGGCCGGCCAAACTTATCAAAAGGGAGGGAAGCCACCCTGGCCAACTACAAAATAGGCTGTTGCATTCTGGGCGCTCCCTCTAACCTAAACCAAAATTACAACCTAACAGAAACAAAGCAGAAGAAAACAGGAACAAAGAAATAACTATAAAGAAAGCAACTAATAGGGTCATCATTTTGTGACTTGCCAAATACGTTAATTAACAACATTTCCTCATTATGTTAATTTAAAAAAAATTGCTTTCCCTCTAAAAACATATTTGCTGTTGTAAATTAGAAGGATAAAGGATGTCCTCTTTCTTCTACACTATTTACCATATTCATTAAATTGCTAGCAGCTGCAGTCCGCCAAAGTGAAAATGTCAAGAGTATACATACAGAGAGCAAAGTCTTTATGTACTCATCCCTACAAGAATCCCGTACCGTCGTAAAATCCCTCTCAGACATTTAAGATATGCTGAGTCTGAGGAGTTTGGGTTGGCAGGTGGAGCTTGGCCTTGGACAATGAAATACTGTATAATAATGACAATGATAATAAGAATAATGACATGATAAATTATAATAAATGGACTAAATGGTGTGGCCAAAGCAGGGTCACTGCCTCAGTCTTTATAAAGTGAATTGGACAAAAGAAACCTCTACCCCCACAGACTGCCCATGGCGACCTCATGCACTCTGTCGCCGAATTCTGACAGCCTCTCCTCCCACAAGCTCAGTCCCCAAGATAACAAGGAGGTGTCTGACTCCTTGGACTCTCCCTCTCAGCCACAACACTGATGGGCTCCTACACAATCTGAGCTGACAGAAACATGAGGCAGGGTGGTGTAAGGGAGAGGAGGGTGACTGTAATGTCATTTGCCTGGAGACTCATCGGCTCCACACAGACCAAGCATCAGTATTCTCGTGGCGATCTACGGCAACAAGCTTCTTTTTAAACACACGCTGGCTTTTAAAGGTTTAACAAACAGATGAGATTATGAAGATACTAAAGCTAAAAAAAAACAGCCTTAACTGTTTGACCTTTAAAAACGCTTTACAGTGCAACAATGAAATACTGTGTTGATGTGAAAACTATAATTTACTATAATGTTTGCTTATGTGTCTGGAGTCTACAGTGCATGGGCTCTGTGAGAGCAGAGAGGATCTTTGTATGATTCTGTTGTCACCACATGCTGTATCTGCCAGCTGTGAATACACACTGAAGGTCTTATACACTACATCTAACTGCATCTTGATTCAACCATGGATGGATAGAGAGAATTGGATACAGCGTCTGCGGTGGGTTCCTGTTCATTCCTATGAAAGTTGCTCAGTGGTGCATGAAGCCGAAAAAGTTCAACTTCCCGGGTATAAAATTACCCTGATCTTCTGCATCGTGCAGCCCATAGAGCAAGCACACTTTAACACCGCCTCCCAACTGTTCGGTCTCGGGCTCACTCACATGAATTACAGTGACTCTATAACTCTGGATTCAGCTATTAATGAATTTTACAACTTTTGTGACATAATAATTTAAATAAGGGCTATTTCAGTGTTCATACTGGGAAGTTGATGGACCTAAAAAAAATTATCCACTGATTTACAGACGTCTCTTTCACAATGTAAACATCTGGATCGCCCCCTGGTGGCTGGCTGCAGTATAGGTCATAAGCCCCGCCACCTCCATGTTAGCGGATGGGACATGGGCCAAACTGAAAAATCAAAGTACACGTCAAATAAAATTTTCCCAAAAGATGGTTTCTGTCATTTTAGGTAGTGCTTATCACGCTGATGTTTGTTCAAGTGTTCGTTTTTCTGATAAGTTTGGCTTTAATAAGTTATTTGATGCTATAAAAATGGGGTGTCACGTCATGATTGACAACTGATTTGCTCGCGATTGGTTTGGGCAGGTATATGGGCGGGACTTGGATACTTGATCGCTACTGCGCAGACTCTGGCTCCAAATGACGTCACCAGCACAAGATGGCAGCTCCCGTATCCGAGATATTTTGGCTTCATTTTTGTCCAGTGGTACAGTGTACAGCGTATATATATTTTACCAACAATGTGTTGGATTGTACAGTTGAATGAATTATTTAGGCTATTGTATTGTAATTAAAATAAGCATATCATTTTGTTATAGGAGATGGGTTTGCCTTGTCAAGGGCAAATATAGCAAATGGCACCATATTTCATTTTATGTGAGTTCTTCTTTGAACACAGGTGTATTTCCGACTCTCAAGGGCCCGTTTTCCTAACAACACATTGTTGGAGGGCCCACTCTCTCTATGGGCCCCCCCACCCCAGGGGCCCCAGTGCAACCTCACTGTCTGCACTGTCTATATTTACACCCCTGACATATTTCAATGTTGTAACCGTATGATGCTTGCAATTAAAAATAGAAAACTTCTCATCTTGGCACTTTTTTGCCTCACCAGCTCTGTCAACATGATTAATTCCCTTGAAGCTCACAAATTCCCTTGGGAGTGACATAAATAACTAACAGCTTTCTTACATTCATCAACATTGTTAACAGTTTCAAAAAATGTGTTAATTAAAATTACCAGGAGACCTGAAGAAATTTCGTCAAGATAGCCTGTATTTTACATCATAATTAAAGCCAGGCATTTTTTATTCTTTGTGAAAATCAGCAGTGATTATTCTCTCACTTCAAAGCGTCAAGAGCAGAGGAGGGCTACTTTGCATGTCACTTCAGAAAAAACATGTTTAACAACTTTAAAAAAAATTGCGCCTAACTTAATTCATACATACAGTATGAACATCTTTTTTAAATTCAGGTTGGATGGCGTTAGGGTGTGAACATAGTACTACCATGATGATATATCTATTTTTTTAAGGCCTAAGATTTGGAAAGTCTCATTTTTAAAACAAGTATTTTCAATATCTTGTGCAAATGAGACAAGGCTTCTAGCTTTTTTATTTAAAAAAAATAATACAAACTAGCTTCCACTGACTGTACTGTGTGCTTTCATGCTTTAATAAAGGATGGCATATTCTTCCTCCTCATTTGGATAATAATACAGAGTTGGCTGTTCTCACAAAAAAAGTTCTCTTGCAGAAGAACTTGAGCTTTGAGGCAAAAAAAAAAAAATCTTGATATGCTTTCATCTACTGTAGTTGAACATGCAAAAATAGAAGTGGAACATGAGGATGGGCAACTGACAAAGCCATGAACAAATAAAAGCATCCAGTGGAGCCTGAGAGAAAACAGGAAGAGAGGGATTGATGTCTGTTTTTGGTTCAGGCGCTTCCTATCTGTGACTCAACGAGAGCACTGCGAGCGCTTCAATTCCCATCAGATTCCAACATTTCTGATGTGTTGGTTCTTATTATTTTCATCCTTTTTTTATTCCCAGATTAAAGTTAAAATTATGTTAATTTCATGTGAGAAGGACACTGAGTCACACTCCCACCCATCCACCCACCCTCACACACACACAGACAGATATACATACCAGCATGATGTCTACTTGTTTGCACCAAATATGTTGACTTGAAAAAAAAAGAAAAAGAAAGAAAAAGAGAGAGAGCGAGAGCGAGAGAGACCTTGCATTAATCAACATTTGGGATATTAACACGGATTCAAATGACTCTAATGTGAGAGGGGTGCTCATCGTGCCAAAATCAATAATATATTGACTGAAGTGATAAAGTTGCAATTATAACCCAGGACAGGAGCAACTCATCAAACCTGGTCAACATTTAGGAACAGCCGTGTTCAGAAAGTCTCCAACCACAGAAAAAGTTTCCCCACACTGCGACATGATGGATTTCATATCCTATATCGATTGAAAACATTACTGATTTTACTGCACATTAGTATTCAGTAATATTTTGACAGAACAGTGAAGAGAACAAGGGCGGGACCACTAAGGAGGCACAATAGACAGTCACACCAGAGGTTTTGTGTTGCGAAATCAATATAATTTCAATGGAACCACTGTGATCTTTGGATTCTCTGCACTGAGCTTTGGTGATACCCGAATTTGACCCTAAAAGCAAATTGTCTTGACATTGCTGGACAACGGAAAGCCTGAGAGTCCAAATCAGGAGAAGCATTAACAAGTTGGAGTGTAAACTGTTCCACAAAAGAGGAACAGCTTGCAGACAGTTATTGAGAGAAGATGATGATGATGGTACAAATATGTCTTTTGTATAAACTGTGTGCACTTACTGACCAGTTGGCATTCACCGTTACCATGATCATGACTGACAAGCGCTAGCATGTTCCTGGCTGGCTAGCATGTTAGTGGTTTAGCTTGCCAGATTGATTGGTTTAGTCACTGTGTCACCAGGCTTCTAGAATCACATAGGACTGGATTTATTTGTCTAGGGGAGGTGGGGTGATTTTAACATTACCTGCACTGGTCAGTGATTTTAATCTGGTCCAGAGGGCGTATGTGGGTATCTTCTCACCCCCACCCCAGTAATAATTGCAGCCGCAATTAGATACTGTTTTTCAGTGAACTTGCTGGTCCTCCTAGAATTTAAATCCTGTTGAGAGCACCATCCTTGTATTTTAAAGTTGATCTCTGAGTTTTTTCAGCGTGAAGAGATGTTTGTACTTTTGTGCGAAAATGGAAGAAATCAAAATGTTTTTGCTAATCTGATAGATGGAACACCACCAACACAACATTTAGGCCAATTCAGAAAAAAGCCATCAGGAGAGCAAGACCCAGGTATTCTCCTTTGGCTAGTCCTGCAGAATCTCCAAAAATATTACAGACCATATTTCATGATGGTTAAAATGCCATCTGGAACAATGAGTTAAATTCCAGAGGAGCACAGGGAATATATTATTCCCCACCTCCCCCTGTAATGTTAACTCTGTCCGAATGGGGTTATGGAATACAAATAGACCATCCGCCATGTTCACATGCAAATATGCCTATATGAGCAAAGCCTTTTAGTGATTTAATGCATAAAAGGAAAAGGCTGTCGAGTAAATGAAACTAAGGAGATGTGGGACAATCAAAAGATCTCAAGGACACTTCTAGTTTTCAGTGAGGTCACATCGGTGTTGGACTAATGTAACTCTCACCATCGGGATCACCTTCACAGTTTATAGGAGCAGCCTTGAGGGAAATAGCCAGCCGGAGTCAGGCGCTCTGTGGGCTTCAGGGAGGCTTGTGCTGAAAGGGTGCCCTTCATTTCTAGACAGCGTGACCTTTTTAAAATACAATCATAGATAGAGAGTGAGTGGCAGCCTTACTGTTGTCTGTCCCCATTGCTACATTCGCTCACACACATGGCCTCAAGATCCTCATTTGGGCACACTCATCCTGAGTCCCGCGTGTGGTTAAATTTAAGCAACAAAAGCACTCTGGTTAAGGTTAGGGAGGAGTGTAGTTTCAGTTAAATGTTAATATAGTACACACGTCCTGTCTCATGCTTCGTGTCACTGCTGACTTTTTCAATATTTAACTAAAAACACATTCTTTTCCCTTATTAACCATAAACATAATAATCATGCTTTAGTTGCTATGTGCAGATACTGTATAGCAAGTGAAAATATGTTGCCAGGCACAGTTTGCAGATTCAGTATCAACATTTTGCCACTTGGCAGATACATTCATTAACAACTTTTCCTCTTGTTAATCAACAACTTAATCCTTCCTTTAAAAACCATGTCTACTGTTGCAAATTAGTAGAATATAAATGTAATTTCTAGGAGATAGGCTTAATTGCATCACGTTGTGCTCATTTATGATCGAGGTGGTAACATACTTTGTGGCTATACTAAAGGGAAATCTGGTATTTTTAAACCTGGGCCCTATTTTTACAAATTTTGGGGTCTAAATGACTAATACTTACCAAAAGTTTTGGAATTGGTCCATTAGTTCCCCCCCCCCCCGCTGGCCCTGCCCGTGAATTCCCGCTCAGCCCATAGACTTTACATTGTGATTACGTCACAGATTTTTAAATCGCTTTTCTCGGCTCGAGGAAAGTTTTACAAAAATGCAAAATAGAAAGAGTCATAATCGACCTTGTTTGCAGTTTGAGGTGTCCTGTCAACTGTTTTACAGACGTCTCTTTTACAATGATGGTTTACGGGACTGCAGGGGAATTTTCCGCTGCAATACCACGAGTGGCCACTGGAAAAAATTGGAAGCAAGGCTGAGCAGCGGCGCCGTATCCAGTTCTTACAATACATTCATGAGACAGGCCGAGTAAGATCCTTTTTGTTTAACCATAAACAGAAGTCTCGCTCAAGGAAAAGTCTCGCTCTGAAATCTCGCGAGAGGTTGAGTTGTTGCAGGAAGACGACGGTGTTTTAAGCAGAAGGAATACTGTAGTGTTTCTTTTCCTGCTTCACAGACTTGGGCAAAGCTTGCAAACGTGAACTATGATGTGATTGTCAAATGTCTGTGCTGAAGTGTACATTAATGTAACAAGTTTATAAAAAGAATGTTTTGGTATTTGATTTTTAACAATAAGTTTCAGTGTTATTAACATTGTCGGCCCAACAGCCATTCATTATTGAATACATACTTCTTTTGATTAGTTTTCTACAGGTTTCCAATTATTTTAAACTATTTATAATTTTGCTACAGGTTGAAAATATTTTGTAAATGTGTACATACTCAGTACACTTGGTGAAAACTGTTTGATTGGTGTTATTGTCTTTCTACACAGCTCCAGAGCTGAATCAAGTGACTTAATTAAAGTGGTCCATACTCCATAAAACGACAGCACAGAAATATAACGAGTCATTTGCAGAAGATCTCAGGCAGGCAAAGATGTTTCAGAACATTTTTCAGAGACAAAGCACGTTGAAACATTATCCCAAATTAAATCAAACACTGATTAAGGAATGACCATTAAACAACATGCAACTAACAAGCATCTCACTTACAGCACTGACTGACAAAAAACATGCAAACTGGAACAAACTGTGTATAATTTGCACGCAGGAAAACACAGCATCTGCTTTTAGTGAACAGAGGGGAATTAAATGTGTATACAGTTAATGATTCTTTTCTGTACTATTTTAACTTTGCTTCAAGACATTCTTTAAATTATGTATAGGTAAATCTGAATAAACTGTTAGTATCTTTACTGTATTTTTAAGATATCTTAGAATGAGGCCAACACAATTCAGCACACCCACTGCAGAAAAATTTAACATTGATCGTGCAATGTGTGTACAGTTTTGGTCACTGCTGCTTGACCTCATTTGGAACAGGTAAGCCTTTCACTGCAGCCAGGGCGTTTTCTACCATCTTCTCCACGATCCTGCTCGCCGTATGGTAGGTACTGATCCCGATGTGGGGGGTGATCAGCATATTAGGCAGGCCGAGGAGGGGATGGTCCCTGCACAAGATGAAGCAGAGGAGCTGTTAGAAGCGAGCAAGGTGTAATAGTCAAAAGTCAAAAATCAACTTTATTGTTAATTCTGCCATAATAGCAGACATAAAGAGGATGGAAGTGCTGTTTCTCTCAGACCCCGGTGTTGACAAGTACTAAAAACAAAACAAGGGTTTAAAAAAATACTAGGATAAAAACAAAATACTAAAAAGTACTAAGAATTGGAGGTGAGGGGGTACAAAAACAAGCCATACTCCACATCAGAGTGTAACAATAACAGTACATCATTCTAGCTTGAGAGTGTGATTCTGTCTTTGATTGGTCTGAAGAAGCAGAAGAAGAAAGAGATGAGACCTTGGTAAAGGTTCAGGATGAGTCACGTCTAATGCTGCTGCATGAATCGTTCCAGATTGGAGAGCTTTAACTAAGGCGTCCTGGTCCACAACTAGACCTGAGACATGAAAAGAGCATTATCATCAACTTGAACCAGTAATCATGAATCAAGATCAATACAGTCTAGGAAACATATTGTTCGCACCTCTGCTGATGTTGAGCAGTGTTGCTGTGGGCTTCATGAGGGACAGCTCTCTGAGGCCGATGAGGCCTGTTGTGTCCGAGGTCAGTTTGACAGCTATCATGACGAAGTCCGACCTCCTCAGCAGATCATCCAGGCTCTCACAGTAACTCGCTCCAACTGCCTGCTCATCGTCTACACTCCTGAATAGAAGAATGAAGGAAAAAGGGAACATTTTTAGACTCATACACTAATGGTTCCAGCCTTCCAGAGTGTAATCAGCATGGTTAATGAGAGAGCGCATCTGGTTTTTCAAGGGAGGGTTTTTTTTAAGAGTGGGAGCAAAAAAAAGCTATGGTTGGTACAGTTTACCCTGTAAAAAATGGTAACTGTAACTGGCTATACAGCATTTCCTGTGCACCTCATGATCAACAATGTAAACTATCAAATACAGTCATTGGTTATTTCTGCAAATATACAAAAAAATAAATAAATAAAAAATAAAGCTTAATTTTCTAATTAAACAATAAACTCAACAAAGTAACACAAACGTTTTGTTGTTGTTTTTTACCTTCTGGTCCTGTTGTGATACAGGATCATCATTTCAAATCCTTTGCTTCTTTGGGCAATTTTGTAACCAATCTCTCCCATTCCAATGATCCCTAGAGTCGACCCTGTGACTTCAACTCCCATCAGGCTTTGCGGTATGTGGATGGTCTGGGGGTCCGTACCTATTTGATGACCTATGAAGAAAAAAAAAAACAACACATAAAATCGAAATAAATAGCAACAAGCTAGTGATCCCTCACTGGCTTCCCACAAAACAATACAGTATATACACAGTATATATGTGTATGTGTGTTGTTGTTGTTGTTATTTTTTATAAAAGGCGACATGTCTGCTACTGCCATCCTCATCTTTTACCCAGTTTTAAAAATTGCAGATTTACCAATGATCTTTCAAGGTTATGGAAGCTTATAATATGCTTTTACTTCTATGCCTAAAAGAAGGAACAAAATATTCTGCATGTCCATCTAAAAATTGTTAAAAAAGTTAAGAAAGTAAGATTTAATTTTTAATAAAAGCCCTGATATTGATATACCCACTTACAAGGTGGAGTTTTTTTTTAGGACAGATCAGTTTGTCCTGAAACTGGAGTGCACACGGATGAACTTCCTTGAGAGTGAGGAGCTATAGGTCTTGGTTATGGAACTGCATGAAGACTGCTTTGCATTGGTTAACCTTTGAACTCACCCTCAAGGATCTTGCGAGCTGATGCCAGAAGCAGACCCATGGCTAAATCTGCAGTGGAGTCGCTGACTACACCAGGCGTGTTGGCCACCTTCACACCAAGACTGTTGATGTACGGCACATCCAGGTGGTCGGTGCCCACTCCTCCGCTCGCAACCACTTTAAGGGAAGGAAGCAATCTTAGCAATGAGGGCTCAGCTGCAGGGCAGTACTTCCACATGAACAGGGCCTGGATTTTGGGGCCATGAAGCACTGGGTTTTGTAGAAGCTCTCTGTAGCAGATGATTTGGAAGTGTTGTTTAATTATGTCAGCTAGTTCTTCAAGGTAACCGTACTCGCCCCCCACCTCTGAGACCAACGCCCATGGTTTTTCCACCTCCATCGCCTGGTGTGAAGTACTATAGAAGGACTTTATTATGTTATTTGACAAAAAAAAGAGACAGTGGTCAATTAGTACACTTCCAATTAAGTCATTCCAGTTAATTGCTAGCTTAACCAAAAGTCAGAGCACAGTGGGTCAGCTGAACATGCAACATTGTAAACTTTGGCAACAAGCAAGCATACAATACAAAATATATGAAAAATAAAGTTTCCAATATTAAAAGAATATTTCCGTGGGTTTAAAGGAAAAAAACTATTTAGCCGATAATACCAAATTACATAGTTATTTCTCTTAAATTAGTTTTACGAGGAAGACTCACCTTTTTAACCCGAGCTTGTTTCAACCCTTCTGTTTCCCCAGACTGATCAGGTAGAAGATGAGTGCTTGGAGGTTTGTTTTTTTTTGTATTTTTTAAACCTTTGACCAGTGTTGTGTTGGCATTTTCCTTGGATGAAGTTGGAGATTAAACATTTTAATCTAATGTGAAAAACGCACCGAGGGCTACCTTCACCCTGTTGTTTAAAGAGGCGGCAGTGGGAGGAATGTTGTGCTTGGTTTGCTATTAACAAATAATATATGACAGGAACTGAAACTTGGCAAGCTGTGTGCTGTAACCTTTCCAACTAACTACGCTGTTGTTGAAAGGTGCTATACAAATAAACTTGCCTGGCCTTGCCCACAAACATATTGTCAGTAATTAATAAAAAGAGAGGATTTAGCATTGAGATGACAGTGATAATGTTGGGCAAGAAACAATTAATCAGAGATCATGTTGTACTATGATAAATGCAAGTATCATTGAAGCATAAAGTGTGAAAGATTGTGTTTCAACAAAACAAACCCCCATTACGACTAGCTTTTCTCTGGAGCTTTACACCAAATCATCTTCATCAACAGATCAAGTTTTGATGCGTATTGTGGGGTTGAAAGCTCCAGAAAACAGTCATAGCTGCATTTATTCATTTGTATATATAATGTTGCAATCCTCCTAGAAATTACGCTTACATACGACTAATTTGCAACAGCGAATACATTTTGAAGGAAACATAATGCCGGACTGATTACGTTTTCTATTAACATAATGAGGAAATGTTAATTAACGAATCTGGCAAGTCGCAAAAACATTGATACTGAACGTATCAGTAAAATGTTCACTGACAACATATTTTATGAGTTTTCCGCCAAAATAGCAGATCTTTGCAAAACAATATCCACTTTGGGACCTCACCACATCATTATTACACTTTTTATAGTCATGTTTAGGCACATGGCGGAGCTTGGTTAAGGTTCAGGAAAGACCATGGTCTTGGTTTAATACAGAAAAAAGTCTGCAGTGGCACAATGTATTTCTTAACATTTAACCGAAACCATGATCTTCTCCTAACCTTAAAAAAAGTGCTTTTGTTGTGTAAACCTCTCCGGTGTTAAAGTACTGCACTTTGTATGCCCACCATCCACCCCGACCCCCTCCCTTCGACTGCAGTGTGGTAGATAAATGCAGCGCTTCATTTACTCAAAACATGACATAATCCAAGACAACACATTCCAGCCAGAACCAGTGTTGTACAGTCTTACCTTGTGAAATTGAGACATTTTAGACTCTTCTAATTTTGAAACAATGCTAAAGATCAAAGGGTTCCTTTAAGTTACACAGCAGACGATTCAGTAGTTTTCTCATGTACATTTAATTCAATCATAATTCAATATTAATGCCAACAATTTAACGCTCCTCACTCACAGTTGAGACACCTTCAGTTTAGTCACTTCAGTTTGACCTCATTGGGAATAGGTAAACTTTTAACTGCAGCCAGGGCATTTTCTACCACCATCTGTACCATCCCTCTAACTGCAGCAAAAGTGTTAGTGCCACTGTGGGGGGTGATCAATCCTGTATGCACCTGTAATCAGTTACCAGTGTTTGCTTGTACTCTTTGTCACTGCTTATATGTTTGTTTAAATAAATACCTCTGAAAAGATCCAGAATTTTACACAAAACAAGTAAAACTTAAGAAAGATTAGGACAAATAGACATCAGTTTATATATGTGTGGCAGAAATACATAGTAAAACTGTGTGCTGACCCCCAGATGTGGTCAACTGTATCACATTTGAAATAAATGAATGATACTGACTTTGATATTTATATATTTTTTCTGTTCTACATACTGTGTTTTTCTGTCGACTGATGATGTGTCTGTCAAGGTCATGTTTTTTATAGTTAAAAGTAAGATTTCTACAATAAAGTGATTCTGAGATGAGACTTTGGTAAAGGTTCAGGATGAGTCACGTCTAATGCTGCTCCATGAATCGTTCCAGACTGGAGAGCTTTGACCAAGGCATTCTTGTCCACCACCAGACCTGAGACGTAAAGAGCAAAATTAGTCTAGATGAGTGTTTCAGAAGAATTTAAATGCAATCTTTAATCAGGCTCAGTAGAGGAAACATAATGTTCCCACCTCTGCTAATGTTTACCAGTGTTGCTGTGGGTTTCATGAGGCACAGCTCTCTGTGGCTGATGAGCCCTGTCGTGTTAGGCGTCAGGTTTACAGCCAGCGTGACAAAGTCCGACCTCCTCAGCAGGTCGTCCAGGCTCTCACAGTAACTCGCTCCAACTGCCTGCTCATCTCCAACACTCCTGAACAGCAGCAAAGAGAACGAGCAGAAACAAAATCACACGGATTCATTGCTTTATTATTTTACATTTGTTAGTAATATACATACAAGTGGATTTTCTGGCTATCATAGCAGGTAGTTTCAGAGATTATACACATTGATTAGCACAGAACAAACTAGATATTAGTGAGCTTTGCTTGAGGTGCCGGTAGATGGATTTTTCTTTAACCTTTGGACAGAGCCAGGCTATGTTCTCATAACTATGAGATGTTTTCTTGTAATTATGAGATAATAAGTCATAATTATGAGATACGGAAGTCACAATTACAATTTCTTTTTTTTTTGGTGAATGCAATGCCCTTCTGTAATTTTCCAGCTAGCATAATAGGTAGTTTCAGAGATTATGGCTATTTCTATGCATTGACAAATCAAAATGTAATGCACTGATTAAGAGCAGATAGACTGTTATTAAAAAATGTCCTTGAGCATTATTTTTTATACATACGTATGGCATAATTTTGAATGTAATCTTGAACACAACTGTTTTTGGTCTTGAGACTAGAGGCATCCCAGAGGGAGCGTCAATTCAAAAGCAGCCGCACACATCATCACATCATCAGGATATTTTATTTAGCTATGTATGTATCCACTAAGAAATGGACATACAAAACACGTTTACCTTCTGGTCCTATTATCGTCATGTCAAATCCTTTGCTTCTTTGAGCAATTTTGTAACCAATCCCTCCCGTTCCAATGATTCCCAGAGTAGATCCTGTGACTTCCACTCCCATCAGGTTTTGTGGTGTGTGGGTGGTATAAGGCTCCCCAGCTATTTGATGACCTATGAGGAAAAAGGACTAAAAAGTCTTTATTTACTACAAACACCTATTATGTTTTTGTAAAAAAAAAAAAAAAAAATACTGTACTGCTAACGCAAGGTTCTGTAATGCTAACACATTAATCACTGCTTCTATCCTCAGGTGTGTACTGTACATGGAGGCTGTAGTGTGCCACCATAATAACTGAACACTTTAGCCACAGTAGCAGCATGGTTCTAGGGACGGCTAGATGGATCTATGAATGTCAGTCAGTCCACCAGTTTGTTTTTTATTTCAGATTTTGTACAGTTGACCATGACGTGCTGATGTTTAGCTCAGAACACCACTGTGCCTCCACACGAACATGGCCTGGACTTTAGGGCCGTGCAGCTGGGGGTTTTGTAGGAAATTCTCTGCTGCAGATGATTTGAAAGTGTTGCTTCATTATGTCAGATACCTTATCAAGGAAACCTTGCTCGACCCCCTGCTGATATCAGAGTCCTTTTCCATTACCTGGAGGGATGAAACACAAACATAAACATATTAGAACCATGGAACACTTTGGTGTTTGTCAGTGTCATGCAGGGGGCAGAGATGGAGTACTCAAAACTCTAAATGCATCTAAAAGCTGTTCCTTTGATTGGCTTTTATGGCACAAAAATGTGATGTGCACTTAGTTGATATTCATCTTAACTGGTTAAAGAAGCTGCCCTCTACCATATGTTGTTAAAGCTGTGTGTGCATTCCTGTATTGTGCGTGAATGTGGAAGCAGGGGTGGTGGAAGGCATGCTGAGTCCTCCGGCACAGCATTACACACATGATGTCACAGTATTGCATCATTGAGAGTCACAATTAGTACATTTTGTTACGCCAGTTTCCAAGATGCCTAAGTCACTCAAATCACCTCTCATTAATCGCACAGACGTTAAAGAATGATTATGAATAATCCAGTGAGACATTTAAAGGCTGCATATGGACTCACAATGTGCTCCTTGTTCAGTTTTTCTTCTGCCCTGGAAGGACTAAACTGCTACTAAACTAACTATTTCAAAAATCTAGTGCTGTGCTCATTGACGTCTGTTTCCCCAAACCGATCAGAGCTTTGTAAGTGGGATTAAGAATGGTGAAGTAATCTTTCTACACAGATAGCTAGCTAGCTTCCAAGCTTCATTCATGAAAAGTAGTGACAGAATAATGGTCCCAAAAATGGCGACAAGCGTGGATGAGACCCAATGAAGTAAAACAAATTGGCACATTCCTCCACCACACACAATGTAGAATTAAATAAAAAATGACACAAAAAGACACATAACATATATCATAACACAGATGTGTCTTGTGATGTGACACATGGTAAGAAATATTAACATTGTACTTTTTTGGTGAGAGCGCAAATTAACTATTCATTAAAATAAAATAAAAAGTTATTGTTGTATCATAACATGAGTGTTAGAAGTAGGCGGACGTACCTTGTCATTGCGATTATATATGTCAATGCATTAATTTAATTACTTAAGACTCTGCATCAGAGTAAATATAATGAGATTATGTTGATTCAGTGTTTGAACATTAATGTAGAGCATGAGGTTAGGATAGACTTAAGATATACAGTACAGTCAAAGAGTAACTTGCGCTTGTTGCATTGACCTGATAAAGATGCCTTTGCTTGAACTGTAAATTGCGCAATACCTGTTTGTGTTGCAGTTGGTGTACAGATCTGTGTGAATTTGTCACTTTAAGAAGCCGGGTTGACCCCAAAAGTCTCCTTGCACCCTGGACATAGCAGGGACTTAGCATTCTAGCTGGCAAGTTAATGATAATGCTAATGATCAAGCTTAGCAGTAATGATTATCTTAAAAGTTGGATGAAAATTATTTTTAAAAATGGTAATAAATGTTAACTGCTGATGTGCAAATATTCTGCAATAGACTGCCCATAAAACACTAAAGGAAGCAAAATGTACACTCTTTAAACATTCATTAAGTATATATATAAAATGTGCTTGCAGTGAAAGTCCCCAGATCAAATTGCTATAAATGATTAACATGAACCTGCTTCAACTATAACAATCCCCAGCAAAGTATTGGGAAAAATGCATTTAAATGAACCAAACATATTTTTATGTATAAGAATGATTAAATGCATCTAGAAGGGAAATATTTTAAACGGCATCATTCTTGATTTCATGCAGACTTAGTTTCAGTCCTGATGTTCCCTGGCTCTCTGTTATGGCGAGAAGAAACTGAGGGTTAAGAGGGATAGGATAAAGTAAAACAGTTAGCTGTCTCTTTGGCATGGAGAAAAGGGGAAGGGAGGAATTCTTTAAGCATTAGTGGCCAACTGGCACAAGGTTCATGGTGGGGATTGGTGCACAAGAGTAGGCAAAGCGACCAATGGTTAGAAACCACCATCCTGCCCATGGAGAGACAGCAGACAAGAAAATCCTGCTCTGGGTTCATGTTTGAATGTGTGAAGGTAAATCCAAATGAATGGTAAGGTAGGCAAATCATGAACTTATAGAAGTAATGAAAGATTACAAGTGTGGATGAGTTTGTTAATTGGTGTCACGCTAGTTTTCTTCAGCTAAATACCAAGAAAATTAAGGAAATGATCTTTGATTTCAGAGCGAGCAGAAGGACACACCAACAAGTAGCTATTAATGGTGACTGTATTGCAGTTGTAAATGAATATAAATATGTAGGGACAGCAATTGATGAAAAACTGTCATGGGATTTAAACACAGGTGTCATTTACAGGAGAGCTTCGACAGTTTGGAGTGGACGGACATATACTGGTTCTCTTTTATCGTGCATTTGTGGAGGTCTAACTTTCAGCTTTATTGCTTGGCATTTCTCACCGTCTGTAGTTAACAAGAAGAAACTCAATAAGATTGTTAATATGTCTGCATATTACAGCACTGTGTGACACTGCTTTGTGAGTCCCGAGTGGCGGGGAAAGGGTGGGCAATCCTCAGTGATGTATTACACCCTCTCTATGGTGAATATGAGTTGTTACCATCAGGACGGAGGTACAGGGTACCGTCTTGGCGGACTTCCCATGCCCAGAAATTCTTTGTACCTTGCAGTTATAGCTCTTTTAAACAAATGAGGATATGAGGTATGTGTCACATTTTGTTGCACTTAAATCTTGACTGTTGGTGATGTTGTTGTGGAGCACTTTGTTGTTAAATGTACAGTATGTCTTTAATTGTATTTGTCAGACAGTTGCCACAGACACAAAGAGAATTTCCGAAAGGATAATAAACTAATAATAAAATTATATATATATATATATATATATATATATATTATTGTGCTCTGTAGCTTTAGCGCTCCAGTAAATGTCTTTTTTTTTTTAATACTGTGTTCGACAACCCTAAGCAATCCATTCAGTTATTGATCTGACTCAGAAAATGTCATGCTTTCATCTACACAGAGCTGTGGAGCCTAGTTGTTTGTGATTCCTTGCATGTTTGAGACCTAATTCTCTTTCAGTCGGCCTGCTATGGTTTCCTCTCTATTTATTATGCATCTCTTTTGATAACTGCAAGTGTTGCTGATGGGGGGGCCACACATTTCCATATCCCTCCCAGTTGTAATATGGAGAGAAAGAATGACTGCACGGTTCACTAATGGTCTCGTCTTGAATCGTTAGATGTACTGTACATTTGGACCACAAAATCTAAAGATTCCATTTGCGATTCCCTGCTGCTGAAGCCCTGCTGAGCTGACACAGTTTCCCCTTTTCACTAATGAAGGCAAAAGGAATGAGGTCCTATATGGATTTTAAATTCAAGCAGGATTGCAAAACTGCATGGACAGTTGAACAGATTTATAAAGCACAGTCAGAAATGTGCGTTTTCTAAATCCACTTAGTTTTAACCATCACTTTAAATCTTTTGTGTCACAACACAAAGCTATAGGGATGATTAATATTATATAATTTTGTATTCCAAAGTAATTATCAAAAGCAAGTAGTATTCAAGCTCTTAGCCTGTCTCACTCTAATCATGAAACATTGTGTGGAAATTACAGTATTTCTTATTTCTGCTAATAACGGACAATTTCATGTTGAATGTGCCAATCATTCTTACAGAATAGAGCTCTATTGTATTTAGTGTTTTCATTAGGAGGACAGCTGGGCACATTTAATCTGTCTGGGATTTTTGTTTTTTCACATAATCTTCATTATGCAGTGAGAAAGTGATCCAAGTCTTCAGTTAGACATGAAAGAACATTTTCTGATGTCCCACTGCTATGGTTAAAGTGTCTTAAGTCAAATCATTTATATTAACAATGGATCACATGACTACTTGGGCCACTTGTAATGATGAAACCACAGAGAATCATCATCTGACTCTGCAGCTCCACAAAGTTTTATAGCGACTTTCAGCTCATTTTAGCCCCAACCGCTTTCATTAGTTCCATTTTCAGCCGCAGCTGGTTTCCTCAAAAAAAAAAAAACACAACTCTAAAAATCCACTATACACTAAGCACCAAACTGCAGACAGACACTGTTAGTGGAGCATCTAGCAGTTGAAGAGCATATATTTCCCTCCGGAGTTGGTGGAGACCAAAACCGAGCTAAAAGCAGAGCAAATATAGGACTTTTAAATTTGTCAGGTGGACAGAAACATGACTCCAAACAAATATCTGATGTTGCTCAAAATGTGCTAGATGTGTAATGCAGGTTTAAGGTTTGATTAGGTTTACACACTTCAAATCACAAATCATGGTTTGAGTTTAAAAAAAAACAAAAACAAACAAACTTGTTCAAGATTAGGAAATGATCATTGTCATGGTTAAAACAAGCGGCTCTGTGAGGCTGTACCTATGCACAGCGATGCTTTGAGCTAAATGCTAATGCAAATATGCTACCATGGTCACAATGACAAGACTAACATGCTGGTGTTTTGCAGATAATGTTTACCATGTTCACCATCTTAGTTTAGCGTGTTAGCATGCTAACATTTTCTAATTAGCACTGAACAAAGTACAGCTGAGGCTGATGGGACTGTCATTCGTTTTGCAGGTATTTGGTCATGAACCAAAGTATTGCACCAATTAAAACTTTGACGTGCTGGTGGCGACCAAAATGATTAGGCTTCATCCTCTGGGCACCATGGATATCTTGGTACCATGGTATCAAATTTCATTGCAATCCCTGCAGTAGCTGCAAATACATGAGTAAAAGCCAAAAATGTCAATCTTATGGTGGTGCAACAGCAAAAGTCATCAAGATTCATCCTGTGGGCACCATCGATTTAAAATTTAATGGCAATCCATCAAATTGTTGCTGAAATATTTGAGTCTAGACCCAAGTGGAGGACCAACTGACTGACAGACAGACCAACACTGCTATACCTAGAGTCTTACCGCTAGCATGGCTAAAATGCCCAAGTGATCAAGGTTTAAGAAAGGTCATGCTCATGGTTAAAGAAACCACATAAACTGTCTGTAAGAAATTGGAGACTTCGTCACCCATGTCCAAGCCATGCTTTTTGTTCATCCCTCCCTTCAAGGTTTTGTGGTGCTAGTAACAACATCACACTACTTTACTGCAACACACCTTTGTTCCTGACAGACAATAATTCAATAATAGTTCATGCTGCCTCTAGAGGTCTTTCTCAGGTTAATGTAAAAATAGGTCACATTGGCTTTTGAACAAACAAATGCTGTTTTTGTCTTGTGAGGACAGTCTTGCTTGAAAGCTCTGGCTGCTACAGAGCTTAGATTCTCTCTACTAAATTTGCTTACAGTGTCCACATGCATAACGGGAAGTCACTGAATGATGAAAAAAAAAAAAAAAAAAAAAAAGGATGTAACCAGAATGAGGAGGGTGGTTTGAAACAGAATCAGTGATGTTAAGACGTACACAGTGTAGCAAGAAAGACAGCAGGCAAATCGCTTTAGAGAATAAAAGTGAAAGACTTAAAAAAAAAAAAAAGTCTGATCTGAAAAAATAAATAAAAAAAGATGCAAGATCAGGTATAGGTGGACAGAAAAAAATCAAAACCAAGAGCATCTTGAGTAAACAAACTGCCAGCTGTAAACAGAGCATGAGTGGAACCGCACTTTTTCTACATTATTTTTTGAGTTGAGAAAAAGGTTACCTTCCAGTTGAGTTTGCTCTTGTTTTTAAGGCAGCAAGGGAGCTCATGTCTCAAAAGGTGAACCAGCTTGAAATGTTTTACAGTGTACCTTTCATGAGCTGGGAAGAACACTATCAAAGTGCTTTTCACCAACTTTATTCTACCTAACATTGCTTCTGCTGAAAAGAAGCTTTGGAGGTAAAATCCCACTGGAAACTGCAGGGTTTAGTCACACTTTATTAAATTTGTCTCAAACATTTGTAAAAGAATTAAAAAGGAATCAAGTGGAGGAATTCCTCTGTGGAGAGATTTACCTGAGATTTGCAGGTAATATTTACTATAAAAGGCAAATCAAAGTTATAGTCATAATAGCGTCTGCACACAGAGACCCTGGGGATCTGCTGCTCCCAAATCAGTTTGTAACACTTTGATAACACTGGAGGAAGACAAACTGATTCCGTTTAGTCAGGGAATTTAGCCTCATATATTCACTTTGAAGAGACAAACAGAATTTGGAAAAGGTTTCATTTATATTGTGCATATTGTGCATTGTGTATTTGATAAAGAAAATTATACCCAGACAATGTATATCCCCTCTTTGCACATTTTATGCAGAGATAATTTGGATAGCAACACCTTACAGCACCTGAGAGTAAATGACACAATCAAAAGTATAATAAAATAAATAAAGAATACAGTTTATTATTTTGTTATTTAAAAGGATTGTGAAAATATTCATGTGAAATCAATGTGAAATGTCTCAACATCTAAAATAACATTTGGTACAGATCTTCATGGTGCCCAGGGGTTGAATCCTAATGACTCTGGTGATCTCGTGACTTTCCCTCTAGCGCCACCAGCAGGTGAAACTTTTCACTTATCCAATGAAATGGCACAAAATTTAGTCCAGTTTATACTGAAACGTCTTGACAAGTATTGGGTGGATTGCCATGACATTTGGTACACACATTCATGTCCCCCACAGGATGAACTGTAATCACTTTGGTGATTCCCTGACTTTTCATATAGCGCCATCATCAGGTCAAAATTTCAATTTGTCCAATACTTTGGTTTATGACCAAACACCTGCATAAACTAATGACATTCCCATCAGCCTCAGCTGCACTTTGTGTTCAGCGCTATTTAGGAAATGTTAACACGCTAATTCTAAGATGGTGAACATGGTAAACATTATACCCACTTAGCATCAGCATGTTCGCATTGTTATTGTGAGCATGTTAGCATGCTGATGTTAGCATTCAGCTTAAAGCACCGCTGTGCTAAATTACAGCTGCACAGAGCAGCTGGCGTCGTTGTAGACTCTTATTGTATATGTTAATAGGGCTCAGTATCAGACTAGGTGTGTGTCTCTGATTTTTGTAAACTTATTTTATTAGTAAAATGAAATAATACATAACCCACTGTATTGTTTATGTATTCAGTCATACTTTGGACTTACCAGAGGCTCCATATATGCTATGGTGAACATCATAGTTCATACTTTGAGCTAACTTGTTATTCAGTATCACTAGTGAATGGCTTGAAATTTAATCAATGATTTTTCACCTTTTTTCACATTTAAAGTCAATTCAGATAAACAAGTTAAGACAGAATGCAGGCGACTCATACAAAAATGCCCACAGCTGTCCAAGTAAGCCTTGCTGCTAAAAGCAGTTGCATAGTAGATACTTATCCATCGCTGCAGGATAAAAAGGGTTATTTTTTTGTTTAAGTATGTAGGAGGGCTGTTTAAAAGGGAGGTATGCTCAGTAGGTGAGGGGGTCATGAATGGGTGAACAGCATTTCTTCTTTTAACTCTCTTTTCAAAGCATATGAAGAGGGAAAGATCATTGAATGCTGAACACCACTCTCCAAAATGCCGGATTTATCTGTTGTGCATCTCATCAGCCTGAGAGCGTCTGCTTGGTGAAAAAGGCTGATATATAACAGGAGAGGACTTCTCTCTGAGGTTTAGTTATTGAAAATAACATTTTTAATGTGGTTTTGTTTAATTCCTATTTTCTGACCTACACTTTGGTATAATATTTCTTATCACCTCAGCCCTCATTGCTATTTATAAACAATATACTGTAGTTTTAAGTCAGTAAGGGATTGCTGGTCTGTTTGGCCAATATTGACCTTGGTATTTGACATTAACACCTGATGATTAATAGCACTCACTGTTCACTGGGCTGACCTATAAGGGGCGGGACACACTGGAGAGTCCAAAAAAGAAGAAGCTAACCTTTCAGCTCATTTGCCGTAGCTTTAGGATGCCTTCACGCCTAAACACTTTGGTAAGTGTCCACTGAACTTGCATTTGTCTGTACAGTATGATTCATTTTGACTGGTGTGAAAGCTGTCATCCAAATTGCAAACCAAACAACCGGACCAAGACCGACTGAACTCTGGTGCAGTTGGTTTGTGGTGTGAAAACAGAGCAGATCAACCACAAGACTGTGTGATGGTAGCTAAGTGATCTTAGCATGAATTAACTACTATTAGATCCATTTTCCTTTCTTTAAAACAGAAGCATTCAGCTTGAGTTGTGTCCTTCTCCATGTACTGCCCCTGTTACGACACACGTCTGTTTTTATTATCCTGCTTCTACCTCTCTGTCATTCATGACATATGAGGTCCAGTTGCAATCTTGATAATACATTATTTCTTAGCGAGCTCTCTGTGACGACCAGAAGAGAAAATAAATAAACCCAAACAGCATGGTAAAGTAAGACAAAGCAGAATAGAATAGTATAATAGCATGCAGAATAGTATGAACTGACAACTGACCAAAGAAGTGGACCGGTATATGTAGGGAGTGACTGATTAGGGAATGAGGTGCAGGTGGGGAGATGGGCGGGTAAGCTCAGGTGAGGGGAATGAGGTGATTGCAAGGAAAACGGGAGAGGCAGGATCTGGAAAGACAGGAGAAAGTCTGAGGGCATCTGGTGGACTAGTGGAGAAAAAACACTGGGAAAACACAAACGTGGCTGTAGAGGAGGGACAGGGAGACAGACTGTGACAGATATAGGATAACAATCATCAAAACTGTTCAATGAAGTCCATAAGATGTCGTGTTTCCTCCTCTTGGTTCATTTGTAATAAGGTCAAAATGGACTACAACTAAAAGGCAACAATGCATCTTTTTTTTCCCCTTGGTCCAGAACAAGTGAACCAAACTACATGTGTGAAAGGGACCTTTGACAATCATCACTCAGGATTAAGTGGATCATGTAACTGTGTTATTATATATTTGCCCACTAATAGTTTAAGCTGACATGTAACTTTTTAGTCTAGCTTTTGGTGTGACTAGGCTCATTGTGATGGAGGTTGCTCCCTGATCACAGCTGTAGAAAAACTGTCTGGAAAATGTTCAACAGTCGATGTTACCTTTTTAAAAAATCCACCCATCCAAACTATACTTTTAAATTCATGATATTTTGGGGCTGAACTAAAACTGTCTTCTAAATTTACTCTGAGGGAGAATGCTTTTTATGAACGAGGAGGGACAGACCTGTGAGTGTCTGCAGAGGCGTTGGTTTGAAAGAGAGAGAGAGAGAGAAAAAAATCAAAGTGCTCTAATGTGTTTAACAGAAATCCAGGCTAAATCGATTTGGCTGAACTGAAACACCAGGCGGTTTTCACACCAAACCACTGGGTTATTCTTTAGGGTCTGTTTATACCGCTTGATCTGTGAAAGGACAAAAAACAACTTGGTCCAGAGTGCTGCTTTTATTTCAGCCCGAGTTAAGAGGATAGATGAACTAAATATCTTGTAGCAATCAATGGGTATCGATCAATCCCCTGAAATGCTTTTATTTCAGGCATACTATGGACCAAATTGAAAAGTGGTGTGTCATTAATGGAGGGAAAGGGGAGAAACAGGATACTGTGATACTGTGTATGAGGCCACTTTGTGTTCCTCCTGACCTCTCTGAACTCTCTGTGCAGTTTTGGTTCATGAAACAGGAAACACAAGAGACCATGGTTTCGAGGCTTACGGCTGTGGTTCAATGGCATTGTTTTAAACTGAATCCAGTATTGAATTTGCAGATCAAATAAAAATCCTGCTGCATCCCATTTTGGCGGACAGGCAGACAGATTTGTTAAGGTTTGCCAAATTGAAGTTGGATCTAAAATAGAAGCAGTTACTGGGACCCACCCTAACAACCCTGTCTCCTAGAAATTACATTCATATGCTACTAATTTGTTTTGCCAAGTATGTTTTGCAGGTAAATGTAATTGGTGCCTGAATTACTGTATGTTACCTTGATTAAGGTCAGGGAAAGATTATGATTTCTGCTAAATGTTCTGTCTTGTGCTTTGAATAATTGGATTTTTTTCAATATAAATCCAAAGCCATGATCTTTACCTAATTTCAAAACCTTGCATACAGAAGCTGAGAACGGCAGAGCTTGCAATTATTTTTTTAATGCCGTTATACAAAATGGACGTATTTGCTGCTACTAATTAACTGTATATGAACATATTTTCTAGTAAACAGGTTTGACCCTAAAGGTGTGTTCAGGCAGAAAGCGAAGAGAAGTCATTCACACAAATTTGACTACTGGACAATGTGCGCAGTGTGTGACTTCATCCCAGACAGCCAATCTACAGATGTTAGCTGCAAGCTAGGTAGAAACGTTCGCCCCTATCGTGTGAAGGAGTGCGTGTGCCTGTGTGTGTGTTTGTGTCGAGTTCAGCCTCTGACTTATCTCAGACGTCAGCAGGAACTTCAGTTCTTTCTTTTATTTCCCCTGAGTTTCTCCCCATTTTCCTCTCATCTCTGTACGTTTATGAAGCAGATTCATAAAGCCCCGGGGTAAGAGCTCGAGTTAAAACTAAAATATTCAACTCGCAAGGACACGGCTTCACGTCAGTTTGCACCGCCTGGGCAAATTCGCATGTAATGGCGTCTTTCCATTGATTTTGTATGCAATCACGCCACCTCTAAAATTTGCCTCGCATTTTGTCTGAACACACAGTAAAGATAAGATCTTTTAACACGATCTGTATTTACAATGGCTCATCCTCTTCGAATACAAAGTTACACAAACAAGCTTAGAAAGTTAATTAGCTCTCTGGACATTTTCCAAAAAAGAAAAGAAAGGACAAAGTGTCAAAGAGTCACTGATGTGAAGCAGTTAAAGTTAAAGTACAGCCAGTTTCAGTTTCTCTTCTGTCATAAAATGTTATTTTAAGAAAGTCTTTAGACTGTGTGTTGGTCAGTCTAGTCCGATCACAAATGCCCTTCAACATTGACATAAAAAGCATGTGAGTTCAGTTATTACATTAAAACACTGTTACATTAACACAGAGGCATTCCAAATAGAAGCTGTAGCAATGTAAATCAATCTAACGGCTGAGATATTAGATCAGTAGCGTAACCAGAGGACGGTGCACGGTGAGAGCAGCATGAAATTAGATTCCACGGAGGCAGCACCAGTGAAAGTGACTGGCTTCACTCAGAATATCTGGCAGAAGAGAAAAATACAAGGAGCATTCACCTTATAGGGCACCTTTTGGAGGCTTTCGCGTCATGGGCCGTTAGTCTTAAAAGGAAACAGAAATCTACAGAACTACTGAAGTCTAAAAGTCCTGCATTCAGAATTCACCTTAAGTAGGAGAAAGCAGGTATCCCCAATATATTGAAAAACTAGTCAAGGCTGTCAAGAAAACAAAAAAGTCTTTGGATCATGTCTGATGTATGGAAGCCCATTTCCACCAGTAAAAAAAAAAAAAAAAAAAGATGAAAAAAGTCGAAATTATGAGATAAAAAGTCGAAATTATGAGATAAAAAGTCATAATTATGAGATAAAAAAGTCAAAATTATGAGATAAAAATTCGAAATTATGAGATAAAAAGTCATAATTATGAAATAGAAAGTGCGCATGCGCCACCCGTAACCCCATACAAACGATATGCAATCCTAAATAAGGCAACTATAACAGTTGACTTTTGTAAATGTTTGATGTTGGATTAAGTTAAATTGCTGTTCAATGAAGGTTGCCACCTCTGTCACATTGGTTTTATTCTTTCTACGCCAGAACTGCTTCTTCAATCCCATGTGAATCAGCAAGCACTTGAAGTATTTCATTTGTTGTAAAGCCACGTTTAAAGTTGTCCTCAATGTACTCACAATCCATTTCCGTGACCAATTAACCAGGAGAACTCATGCCAAAGAGCTGCTAATCTCATTGTTGTTTGAAAGTATCTCATAATTATGACTTTTTATCTCATAATTTCGACCTTTTATCTCATAATTATGGCTTTTTTATCTCATAATTATGACTTTTTATCTCATAATTTCGACCTTTTATCTCATAATTATGACTTTTTATCTCATTATTTCGACTTTTAATCTCATAATTTCGACTTTTTATCTCAATTTCGACCTTTTATCTCATAATTATGACTTTTTTATCTCATAATTATGACTTTTAATCTCATAATTTCAACTTTTTTATCTCATAATTATGAATTTTTATATCATAATTAAAACTTTTTTTCATCTTTTTTTTTTTTTACTGGCGGAAATGGGCTTCCATACTGATGTCACTGATGGCACTGACATTTTTCAGTTTCTGAGATTTCTATCCAACAGCCACACATAACTAAGATTTAATGTAAAATCTAAGCCAATAATATCCAACAAAGAATGTGAACACTCTAGTAGCTGGACTGGAAAACCCAGAGTTAACAGAACCAGTTGATAACCAGCTTTGTGATACAGGCTTATCCAGGACGGTCAATGTTAGGCTCAGTGAAGCCACCAAGGGAGCCAGACTGAGTCGACACAGGCCCCCTGGTCTGAGCCAACTCCAGCTAAAAATCAATGTAGTGGATTAAAAAAAACAATATATTATTTCTCTTTGAAATTAATATGAAAAGTGTTCATTTGTTTGAATTTAAATTATCGTATTTTTGCTCTAACACAAGACACAATACTTACTGCAGTTGTTGATATAATCTCTTTCCTGGTGTTCCGTGTTAACTACAGATATTGACAGTCCATAAATTAATTGGACATCTATTGCCAACATTTATGAAGTGAATTGCTTTCACACCCACAGGCTAAGCAAACGGTATCGAGTTCTGTTTATTATGTCAGGGGCCATTAATTTGCTGCCAGCTTTATATTGAATATGTTATCAGAAACCTGGCAAGTGAGTGAGAGCAAAGACAAAACGAGCCAATTTAATACTGTTTGGCAGGAGGAGTCAGATTTCACTGCTCGCTGGACTTTTGTCTGACTGGGAATCTCGAAAATGAATTTGTTCGACCTCGTTCTCCTGAGGTGTTTGCACCTGTGCCTTAATTTTATCTACAGCGCTTCCATTAGTGCTCCATGATGCAGAACTGCAGGGGGCGTTGGATAATTTTTCTATTTTCTGACAAGGAAGCTCATTGTTCGTTAACATGTTTTGCGTCCATAAACAACCTTGATTTCAGCTCTGCAGTCATGTACACATTCCTTTCATTTAATTCTGAGTTGAAGGTGGAGGAAGGTTAGTTAAATGCCAGCATTTCAAGAAATGATTGCATAAGTAATCAAGTTTTTCTCTTATTACTATGTTCCAGATATTAGCTGTCAATCAAACACTGAGGGCAGCTACTTGGACGTTCTGTTCTTGGTTCAGTGCTCACTATATTCAGTTCTTCTGCTTCTTACATATCCGAATGATTTCCTACACAAAAGACCTAGATTGCTGCCACTCAACAATTTGTTCAAAAAGAATTAGAGAGAAGCAAAATGGTGATGAAAAATTATCTTGTCTTGAATCGTTAATCACATGTAGAACCCTTGTTCAAAGATAAGAACTTGAAACCTTTAGATTTGCTAATAAGTAGTGCTGTGTTCCCACCTGAATCAGGTCAAGACCGAAGGATATGAATCTTAAGTGAGACTATAACGTTACAGCCAGGGCTCAAATTTTCCTTGCCATACTTTTAAAAAGAAAAATGATTTACAAATGTAGGTAAAATACTTGAATACCTAATTAGGGTAAGGAGCTCAGACATCCGGAAGGAGCTCGGAGTAGACTTACTTACTTACTGAAAAGATCTATTTACTCTACAGATGATGAAGCAAAAAACTGTGCGTTGGACCCACAAAAAAATACAAAAACATTTCAGTTGCCTTCCTACAGTGATCTCCAATTCATTATGGAGGTCACAGCTTCTACAAAGTTTGGACTTCTGAAATATCCCAAGTTCTCCGTGGGATAGGGCTCGCTTGAAGTCAAGAACAAGGAGAAATTGATATCACAAAAAGCAGACATTGACAACAACAACAACAACAACAGACTCCTCTTTGACACATGAAGATCATACTGTTCATACATTAAAACACAATATCAGACACAACGGCATGTGTGCTTTTTTCAGATTCTGTGCTTTCATGATTCAGCCAAAGTTTAAATATAGAGAGAGAATTTGTAGGGATCAGTTTACCTCATCTATCTTAACTGGACACTGTATCTGTTCCCATTCAGCACTTGTGTTGGAAAATGAAAATGGATGTCAAGAAGGATTTAAAACTGAACCATGCAGCACTTGTTTCCAGCTTCCACAACGACCTCCTACTTCAAAACATGAAAAGGTTTCCCCTTTTAGTTACACCACCTCTTCTGTCTCTTTCTCTCTGGGAGCAGAGCAAGCACAAAAATATTAATGCTGACTGTTATGATCATTGTACTGTGCAAAGCAATCTGCTGCAGGCCTGGAGAAAGCAGAAATAAACAGAGGGACTGTTTGTCTTTCTATATATGTCTGTACGGATCATGGAAGGATAAATCTGTTAGGGGGCTCTGGGGCAAAAAATTTGCTACAGTACAGAAGAACAGAAAACCAAACAAATGACAAACAATTTGTCGCCAATTGTTGAGCATAACATAACTGAACAAGTGTGTTACATTCATTCTTTATTGGAAGCTTGGATTTTTTATTTTATTTTAATGCCTGTGTTTTATTTTTCAGTGGAACTTTATTCAGTGCCAGTACAACCTTTTCGAATACAAGTGTTTCAATGCCCATTTTTTTCAGTTCTGTTTTGTTTTCAATGCCAAATTTAGGTTAAATAAAAGTGGATGGTGGATGGTCCATTTTGGACTCTCTGGCTCTCCATTCCCACACAGTTCAGCACTATCAAGACGGCTTGCTGATGGTCAACAGCTCAAATTCTAGTGTCAAAGTTCACCAACATTGGTCTTGACACAAAAAAAATCACATAAATTGACTTTGCCGCTGTGAGCGAATCTGCTGATTGTGACAATTCTGTTGGAATGAAGTGATTTTAAATGCTGGTGTGACCGGCCCTACTAATGCAAAACCTACCGTAGTTGATTTTGTACATTAGTGACGCAAACTCCCTAATAAATTCGCAATTAATGAAATTACCAAAGCCAACTGACGTACATTGACTGCATGCATGGACCTTTGGGACACCTGGGAGTCTGGAGTGGCAGGGCAGGGCAGTTTCTATGTGGATTTGTGGGTGCAGTAAGTGGAGAAAATGCACTTTTGTTTGTTGTCCCAGTTCTAGATCAGGCTCTCACTCAGTCTCCCTAACAGCTCTCTCATTCTCAGTTATATTGATTCTTCTTCCAATCAGTGGGGTTAGTTTACATTTGAGTGATTACTGTGTCATTGTTTAAGCACAAACCTACAAGGCCTTTAACTCAAGGACGTTGGTCGGTCAGTCAGTCAGTCTGTGAGTGCACCGCTTTGGTCCAGACTGAAATATCTCAACAACTATTGGAAGGATTGGTATGAAGTTTGGTACAACCAGGTGCCCAGAGAATTAATCCTAATGACTTTTGGTGATCCCCTGGCTTTTCATCTAGGGCCACAGTGAGTTTGATGGGGTTTAAATGAAATGTCTCAACATCTGTTGGATGAATTGTGATCCATGAACTTTCCATAAAACACCATCATCAGATCAAATTTCTTTGCTTGTGTGCCGTGTTTTTGCCACGTTTTAGTCGTCTGTCTCTCTCACAGTTCAGATACGCCTCTGTATTTATCAGTGCAGCTGCCTACACGGGCTTGTGTTTCACTCACGCTTTACCCCATAATTTAACATTTCAAGTTCTTCACTTTCACATGCAGAATTACAGTGTGTTGGGCTTGAGTGTTGCTAAAACGTGGGTGATCTACAAAGCTGTACTGTGGCTGAATGCATCCTGTGTAGACAGTGACGGAGGACTGCAGCTGCTGATGTGCTAATGTGCTGCTGTCACTACGCAGCCTGCGTAGACAAGGTGTAAGATGGCGAACCTGCTAAACATCAGCATGTTAGCGCTGTCATTGTGAGCATGTTAGCATGCTGACGTTAGCATTTAGCTCAAGGGATCACTGAGCACAGCCTCACAGAGCTGCGCTAGCATGGCTTAGTCTTGTTATTACGCTGACTTAATGCCTCAGTTTTGGTGATACCAAAACAATATTTGCACAAACACTTTTTCATTTAGCTAAATAAGCTATATTTCTACAATGCATCAGTGCTTAATGTTGTTTTAACACAAGCCGCTGTACAAGAAATAAAATACAGGATATATGTAACCGAATTATGAATTAAATCATGAAATATCTGACCAAACATTAAGTACAAAGGACCAAAAATCTGACAAAGAATATTTGTTGCCAACTGTTTAGCAACATGATTTGGTCAGTGCCTAAAAAGCAAAGAGGTAACCCAGCTCTATAGTAGGCTACCTGATTTTTTCAGGGAACTTAGTTTTTCTTTAAGGAATATTAAAAGGTGAAAAGCCCTTAATGTGTATTCACAACTTTGGCAGGTATCCTGATGCACTCGTGCTTTTCTTCCTCATATTGCTCTCCCACTAGTATATGTGTGTGTCTTATATTGATATTTGGGCAGCCACTGTCATCCACCACCTTGCAGGCCACCGCAGGCGTCATAGATTTTCAGTCGTGTGACATTAACCTCAGACTGCTGCTACAGTGTTAGCCCCACCACCACCCCCACCCTCCTGTGTTCTCCCATTCAAGCTTAACTAAGCCACAAGAGGAGAGAGAGGAGGACGAGGAGGAGAAGCTGAGAAAGAGAGAGGAGGGAATCCATGTCTAGCTGATGTGACATACTGTGCAATAAGAAGAGTTAGAGGAGTAAATAACATCAGTGGAAGAGAGAAAGAGAGTAGACAGGTGGCCGTGAGCACAGGAGGTATAAAAAGAGGAAGCAGAGAAGGAGGAAGAAAGGAAGGATGAGGGAGGAGGAGCTCCAATCTGCTTTACTTTTTTGCATGAATGGAATCAATCAAGAGGACAAATGTCTGGTGTGTAAGGTGATGACTAGTATTGAGGGAAATTATGATCATGTGTGGCTCTCAAAAGAAGGAATGTGAGATAAAATCCTCACACCGACCACCATTGTGTGTCAGAGAGCTTTGGTGTTGACCACAGGAGCCAGAGCTCCTCCTCCTGGCAGCTTTGGGCACTGCAGTACTCTGTGACGTGCAGGCACATGCTTTGTTTGTTTTTTTCTCAATGTGACATAATACAAAGAGGTGACAAATGAATCAGACAAAGGTGTTACAAAACATACAGACATTAGCACAAGACATAACAAACAGAGGTTATGATTTGAATTTGGTACAGATTTTTTTTTGCTCTTGTTAGTGGGAGCATTGTATGTGTTGTATGAAAAGTGTGTTGTGTATTCATATATGCTTAACTGTGACCAGAGGAATGTGCAAGGAGGAGAAGGAGGGAGAGAGAGAGAGAAATAAGTAAATTAATAATAATAATAATGTTGACAAATAAATGAAATAAATACATAAATTTAAAAGAAGAAAAAGTGGTGAAAAAGAAACATACATATATGTGCACATACATGCATATATGTATATAATATAATGATATTATTAATGATAAGCAGTCATAATTTGCTTGTGAGGTAAACAGCAGAATTAGCTCAATCAATCAATCAATCAATCTCTATAGTAACTCTCATACATGTGCTTCACAGGAGACTGACAAGCTAATTATAAGACATATAAACTGTAAAATAACTGGAGACTAATGCACATGAGTAAGTAAAATTAAGATGTAAATGTAAATGATACAAATTAAATAATAAAAGCAATAAAATGCATTAGATGAAAGACATAAAAAACATTTAAAGAGGCTGAAAACACATTTTCTCAATCTGTTTCTTACTATGAGTGATGGGATCCTACATCAACACACTTTTTTATGCCAAAGTTACAACAGCTTTGAACATTTCAGATGAGTGATATCTGTTGTTGTTGATGATGATGATGATAATGATGATATTGATGATGGTGGTGGTGGTGATGTCACGTACTTCAGTGCACCAATCAAGATTTAACAACATTTGAATTTGAATCAGAATCTGATGACAGTTGGTGGGATGTTTGGTCACAGTTTTTGAGTGTTTAAAGTGTTTGTTTTTTTTTCGTCATCATGCTTATTCATTGTTGTAGATAAATACTTTAGATTTCAAGTTAAGTTTTAAGGGGCTTTAAAAAGTAAGTAATAAAAGATAAAAATCAGCCATAAAACACTCTAAGCAAAAGTCAGGCTAAAGAGGGATTTTAAGTTTATGTGTAAAGACATCAATGCTTCCAGCTCTAGTTCTAAAGGCTTGAAGCACAAAAACTAAAAGCTCATCGAATGTTTTCGTCCTGCATTTGGAACAATTAAAAGTCTTCTGAGTGTGTGAGAGGCGTCCCCAGGACGTTGTCGTTTCACCAAATTTGCAACACGCAAACTATGATTTGCAACATGAGATAATTTCCTCTTTTGTTCATTTTAACACATTTTACTGTTCAAAACAAATTCCATATTTCTGACCCATACTTGCAGGTGTTGCGAGTGACAATCATTTGTGAAACAAGACTTGTAAATCGCTTTTACGATACGAGCCGCTGGTTCATGCTTTGCAAGTATGTCAGGCAAAGAGGCTGGCTCAAGACCACATAGTGCTTTATAAACTGGTTCAATGATTTAAAAAGCAATACAAAAACTGATGTGGGTGTAATGTGTGCTCTCCATCTGGTCCCAGTCGACACTCGGGCAGCAGAGTTCTGAATCGATTCTAACTGATTTATGACTGTAGCTCAGTGCTACATGGTACACGGACAATGAATGAATATTGTGACAATGTTCCTTCAGTAAATATATCCAGGTAACTGCTCTACAGACTCAAAGGGGGAAGCGCACAGTAATGAGAAAGCTGACTCACATCTCTGTTTGGTCTTTGCTCTGTATAAAGCTGACTCACTCACTGTGTCACTCCTGCAAGGCTACTCAAAGATGGGGGGGTATCAAAGCCAGTAAGCAGTCAGCTTTCTCTGAAGTAATACTCCAATTAAACACAGTGATGGCACTCTATGACTCAGATAAAGTGCTGTCTGCAGCTGCTGGAGTCAGAAAGAAGTTTGCAACATGTTGCCAAGAGAGATGTGAGAGGTTGGATCCATGTGTAGGAAAATACCCACAGGCTGTATAAAGAAAATCTATTTCCTTTTGGTTTGGGAAGATTGATTCAAGTAAAAAAATACTGGAAATACAATAATTTTACAGCCTCCTGCTTAGTGGAGGAATGTATGTAAGAACAAGAACTGTACTTAAGTACAAATTTGAGGTACTTGTACTTTACTTGAGTCTTTTCTTTTCATGCCACTTTCTACTTCTACTCCACTACATGTCAGAGGGAAATATTGCATCACTTCACAACAGTCGTTTGACAGCTTTAGTAACTAGATTTTTGCTTGTAAAATATGATGTTTTGTAACAAATTAAACTACCCAACAATATACACAAGTACAGCTGAAACGATTAGTCGATAAATCAAGACAGGAAATTAACTGGGAGCAATTTTGATAATAGTGCAAAAACATTTCATGGTTCCAGCTTCACAACTATGAGGATTTGCTGCTTTTCCTCTTGATTATTTTACTTTAATTTTAATAATTTAGAATTTTATACAATTTGTTGGACAAAACAAGCATTGTGAATGTGTCACTTAAGGCTCTGGGGAATTGTGATGGCATTTCTCACTATTTTCAGAATTTTTACAAACCAAACAATCAAACAACTAATCTAGAAAATAATCAGTAGATTAATCCATAATGAAAATATTCAGTAGTTGCAGTCCTGTACAAAATTGTTAAAAATTAGCTCCACCTCAACCTCAACTCCAACAGTAAAAGTCAGTTTTTACATTAATGCACAAGTAATAATAATCTATTATAGTATAACAGTCACAGCGGATAGTTTTCTGCATTCAGTACTTTTACTTTTAATACTTTAAAAATTCTGCTAGAACCATCTCTCCCAGCAAATTTAAAAAATGCAACAGTGAGGGAACAACACCTGTAGGAGGCGTGGCCTCGTAGCTACTTTTTTAAATATAAGTTTCATGACGTAGACAGGTCCCAACTCATTTACTCTATGTCAGCATCGGCCTTGCAGGTTCAGGGCTGATTTAAAACAGCAGAAGGCGTGTTGAGCCATTTTCAACCCATGAAATGCTGATTTTTATACATTTGGTAAGAAATGTCAAAATTAACACCAGCACTGATGTGTTTCATCACAGTACAGTCATATCATTTAGTTTACAGCTCAAAAAACACGTTTAAGTGTGCAGGACCTCTTTAAGTACATTATGATTATACTTACATACTTTTACTTAAGTAACGTTTTCAATTCAGGACTTTTTTACTTAAGTAAAGGATCTGAATATGTCCTCCACCAATGCTCCTTCTCTATCCTTCACTTTTTGTCTCTGGGTTTGTGGGCGATTCAGAATATTCTCAGTTTTATCAGTGATCCTCTCATCTCTCTGCCGCTTTTCAGAAGCTTTGGAGGTTTCTGATACCTGATGATGCAACTCCTGGCAGGCAGCAATGGCAGCTGTGAAAATCCCCACTGGGATGCTGTGTGTGTGTGTGTGTGTGTGTGTGTGTGTGTGTGTGTTAGTGGCATTCGGCGATGATTTGATTCTGTACTTCAACTTTCAGCAATCACAGGGTGAGAGGAAGCTCTGATTATGATGAACTTGCGTCCTGCTGTTCTCTCTGTCGATCCATCGTCACGTTTCCTTTCCAGCAGGATGCATACGGTTATCGTCCAATTTGTCATCCAGAAATTTCCTTGGACACAGCTACTCCCACACCTTCAGTAGCTCGCGCCATCAATATCTGCCAAGCGGGTGGTGTTAAATTTCTCGGCCAAGTCACGTCCTCCAGTTTTACTGTATTAGGATGTGAGTGATGTACACATCAGCATACATTAACACTAGTTACAGCTTCTGTTTTCAGCACTGCCATGTTGTGCATAACAGCTCAGTCAATGCAATTAGCTGACTCAACCAGACAAATTCATTTGGATAGAACAGTTGTAATGTTAGAAAAGGGAAAATGGGCTTGTTCTATAGGCTAGTATCCATGCAGGAATGTTAGGATCCTGTAGACATGAGTAAGCATCGCACAACCCTCCACAAAACAATTTGGTACTGCTAAAATAATCCCAAGATTTAAAAAAAAGAAAGATTTAAAAAAAGATTGAATTATCTCATTTAGATAAATCATATGACTTACCTGAATATAACATATCTAACAGTAATTAACAATAATTTACACCCATTTTAGAACATTACAGCAGAACAACAGAAAGCAAACCTGAACAGCAATATACTGTCAGTCAAGAATACTGTACACAAGTAGGACAGTTGCAAGGAGAGGAAGAGGGAGTGTGTGTGTGTGTGTGTGTGTGTGTGTGAGAGAGAGAGAGAGAGATGGGCCCCATAACCAGGTTATCATAGTTCATGAAAATGCAGTGCAATAAGAACACAGCCATTTCATACAGGAGACAAGCGTATGATGCAAGTCTCCCTATTCACATTCAACCTGTTGAGAGAGACAGCTGGATGGCTCCACATGACTGAAGCCACACACTGTGGAGAAAAAACACAAGTCAGTGAGTTCACATGCCCCCTTGTGGATTACATCTGTCATATCTGAAGAATTCTGATACATTAATAAACTCTTTGGCATTGTTTAACTCCTTGTATGCTTGATAAAGTGATATTTCCCAAAACACTGTCTGGGGTTGATCATAAATGCATGTTTGTGCCATTCATTTTTTTTTTTTTATGAATTAGTTATTTATCAGAGTCTGTGTGATTGAATGATGGTTGTGCCTTGGCAGTGACAACGTTGATGAGTCAGAGAAAAAATGTTAGTAGCTTTGCTTTATTTACAACGTGTTTTAATAGCAGTATTAATTTTAGCTGTAGTAATAGTAGTAGTAGCAGAAATAGTACTAATATTACAGAGCACCATCCACCAGATTACTTTACCATAAGTCTTTTTTTTCTTTTACTTAAAACATAACATACCGGTACTTCAAATTAGTACAGAACTATATGCGATGGTTGATATACTTTCATAAAGCCCTGGTAAATTAGGTTACCATACTGTTTTTGTTTGTAGTTCCACTCTTCATCCAGAGGAGGGCAGCATGTCCCGGCTTCGGCTGTGCTGTAAATAGAGAAGCCCATGTGGATAACTGGAATTTGTGTTTACGGTGAACCAGGAAGTCAGGAGGTGACTAATTCTGTCAAGTCACATTAACTGACAGTGAGACTGCTTCCGCCCTTGTGAATTCCTTTCAATGTAAAAGCCAGACTGAGAAGGGCCCAAAGCTTGAACAAGTTTCAAATGAAATCTGAGTTGTCGAGCAACATCACTATTTATATTTTTATTTATATCCTGACCAGAATTCCTTATTTGTCATTATAAGCAAATTTCTTGCAAAACAACAAATTATATTGTTCATTTAATTGATAACTTTAGTTACTAGTTACTTTGCATTATGATTAATAATACAACATATAATCAACATATAATAATGATGTATTACTATAGGTTAAGATAAGATAAGACTAGTAATCCGGGTGGGGGTTCACAAGCTACACAATAGTTTGTAAAATAATTAAATTTAGCCCCACTTTTACGAGCTGCATTATTAAAGTGATGCTTACACATTAGTGCATCAAGATTATACACATTATTCTGAAATGTGCCCCATTCTACTTTTACTTTTGGTACTTTAAGTATATTTTGATGCTAACACTTTTGTACTTTTACTTAAGTACAATTTTGAATGCATGGCTTCTACTTGTAACAGAGTATGTATATGCTTTGGCATTGCTATTTTTACTTAAGTAAAATATCTGAGTACTTCTTCTTCCACCGCTGGTTGTTCATAATGATAGCGAGAACAGATCCTTCATTCGCTTTAACGTCACAACCTTTATTTTGAAAACACAAACACACCGGAAGATGAAACGGTTACTCATGTCTGCTGCTAGCTTTGTGCTAACCTGATAGACGCTGCAGTGGCACGTATGTATTTTCCCATACGTTACCTGAAACAAGATATCTGACGACGACATTTACTTCCTGACAACGACTGCAAAAGTATCTCCTGGATGTTTACAGTAATTACAGTTAACCTCAATGTCTTTATTTAACCAGATGTTAGATAATGCCGTGTCTCATCTTAGCTAAGTTAATAGCTGTTACTTTTATTTGCTAAATATTAACGTACAGAGAGCAAACGTTAAGCTGATGGTTTTCTTTCTTTATTATCGTTCATAGTCGTTATATGAAAAATATACGCAAAAACAAATTTGACAGTTACGTACAGTAATGTTGTTTCCAGTGCAAGTCAAGTCAAGTTAAACTTTTATTCAGATGCTGTCACATTGTGGCCTGTTTTGTCGCTTTTTTTTTACAGCGTAGGTTAGTATGCTTCCGCATTTGTTTCCAGCAATCCACATATATATTCTACTAACTTCCCTGGGTGGGTCTCCTCTCTTTACAGGCATGGCTGTGTTTGAGAGCTGCTCTGTGCTTTTGGAACTGAAGAATTTGCCCTTCAAGGAGAAGGAGAAGCTGAAATCAGCAGTAACAGACAATGGAGGCAACATTTCCTTTGTGGTCAATAAACAGGTCAGAGGATATCATCAATATCCACTGTAGGTGGTGTCTTAGTACCAGGCTAGACTGGTCTCAGGCTGGTTAAGGTATTATATTAAAAACTAAATATCCATCTCCAATATATGATTAATGTAGTTGCAGCTTGCATGATTATACTGTATATCATCGTAGTTGTACAACCTGTTCATGTACAGTAACAAACATCACAGCTTGCTTTCTGATGTCTGCCTACATTTCCCACAGTGCTCTCTGATAGTGACCAGTGATGTGTCCAACCTGAGCTCCAACAGGCTGCGTAGCATCCAAAAATACCAAACGACCGTGGTTGGAGTGGATTATGTGTACAGCTGTCTGGAGAGGGGGGTTCTTCTGCCTGTGGATGAATACAAGCTGGATACTTCCTCGCCCTCCGATTTTTCACCTCCTCTTCCTCTCTCCTCACTGGGGCAATTCTCACATCAAGGTATTATCCTTATAGGCACAGGTGAAGGCCACAGCACCCCTACCCCTAACCTTAACCATGATATTTGTAAATGCGCATTAGTGTCAATCAAACTTTGAAATTAAATTTGGGTTGTTTTTAAAATGTGCAGATTATGCTGTGTGGGTTTGCACACTGTGCAATCAGAGATGTGGGAATATAAAATGCTGATCATTCACTTTGTATGTTCTGTCTTAGCCAGCTAGAGAGGGCAGGCAAACTAAATCAGAACCAGGACTCCACCCAGTTCCAACTCATGATTCCTCCTAGTCATTGGCTTTATTTGCACTTAGCACAGATAACAAGTCAGCAGGTTTAACTACAGAGAAGTCTTAAGGTCTTAAGGGTGTGTTTGCTCATCGGGTGTGTGCATTACTGTACTTTGTTACGCACTCAGGTTGTCTGTAGAGCTAATTCAAACCTGCAGCAGTGTTGTGAAATGAGCGCTTTGTGAAGTGTATTTGTAGGAATCCACATGTCACCTTGCTTACATAGCCTGTGTGTATTCAGGTTTAAATGCATACCCGTTCTATAAGGCCTTTATTGCACAACACGTTATCTGAGGTTGGGTGTGTCATTAATGTGTATGTGTTCCATCTTGTGCATTGTAGTGTCCAAAGTACCAACGAGCAAAGCAGCTGCTGAGCCGTCCAAAGGCCCAGCCAAGCCTCAGAGGGCAGAGACTCCGGAGAGGAGCGGAAAGGTCCTGGGAAAGTTCAGGTGTGAACTACAGTCATCATCATGTTAGCCTTGACATGCACTGTAGTGTGTGGTATTAACACTGGGGGATTAGTGACAAAGGAGACAATGACATTCAATAAAAGTGTATTACGTTACAGTAGTTACAATAAACAGGTGAGGCCTTTATCAAGCTTATAACTTTCTCAATGCTTGCCCAGATTTTTTGTTTGTTTTCTCTCTTTGAGCATTCCCTGCTCCTTCAGTCAAAGACTTAAAGGATTATAGTAACAAAGAGAGTAGGACAAGCACAAGCTCACAAGTGGCACGCTTTGCCACCAGAGGGCGCAGCCTACTGTAAAAATATTTTTCAGAAATTTGATCATTTTCAATCCTTCAAATCTCAATGTTATCCATTCAAAGATTGCATCTTTTTTTTTTCAGATTCATAAAATCTTTTAAAGACACACATCCAGTAGTAGAGTTGAGGATTAGCTGTGGTAAAGGCTCAGCATGTGCATTTTATTGTACATAATTAGAAATTACACAGTTGCAAGAAATAAAAACAAAACAGCTTTTGATTCTCAAGTCATCTCAACAGCAACATAAGTAAAAACATTATGAAGAATGGATTATTAGAGATTGCATCTTTGAATGGATAAAGGTTGCATCTGGTAGAATAACCATGTTATCACATATCCTTGTCACATGGTGATAGAAACAACACAACAACTAAGTAAACATTTAGTTTTCCTAAACATTTCTGCAGAAACAGTATTATATAACATATATAAAATGTAACTTATCTTTGCATTTTTGTCATCAATTGTTAAATTTCACAGAATTTATACTGAAACTGATTCTGATCTTCCAACGTATCCGGATCATTTTCAAGTGGCCAAGTATTCGATCTTTGAAAAGGTAAAGCTGCAATTTGTTTTTTATCTTACTACCACTGCTATTGCAGTAGTACTAGAATTACTGTTATTAATAATACACATTTCTCTCAAGATAAACAGCAGCACTTGGTGTGTGCTGGAGCTGCAGAGTTTCAAAGGAGAGAAAGGACGGCAGTACTGTGTGGTCAGGTACTGGAAGGACGATGTAGGAGCCAAGGTATTAAGTCTTTTGTATATTACTGCTTGTACTGCATATCAGTACACAGATGCTTATTTGCTCGTTAGCATTTGGGCAATATAATAATTGATTTTAACTCATACCTGTGTTTGTGCTAACAGAAGGCGGCGGTGAAGGACATGCTGGTGTTTCTGTCCACCTCAGAGGAAGCTCTGGAGGTCTACAAGGTCCTGAGAGAGACCCTGCAGGCTACTGGTCTGCAGCTGAGGAGCAACATCCCTCCGCAGGCCCAGGACCTAGGCTCCGCCCCCCTCCAACAGGTCCGACACATTCACTGCACATTTCTTAAACAGTTTACACATTTTGCTGACAGTCTTATCCAAAGCAAGAAAAATAAACCTGCAGGCATTTATGCGAAGGGTACCATACTGTAACTAAGAATGCAGCTCCCTGGTTTGCAGCAAGGCATTGTGGGCATTGTAGTTTTTAGCATAATTGAGTAATATTATCATTGCATGTTTAAGTAGCTGTATTTTTTTGAACATACAGTATTTCTGACCAACCTGTAGTTTTTCCAAGATGTTATTTTAGTTTAAATTTTTCAATAATTCATGCCCAGTCAATTAATTTACTAAATTACCTGTGAATATGACACATTAATAGAATATAGTGTATTTTTAAGGTTAATAATAATCTATTATACAGTATAATATAATAACTATATTGACATTTTGTTATCCTAAGCATCTCATACTAGATCACCAACTTTAAAAGCAACCCATCATAATATACCAGAATGTCAGTGTTTCTTTGACCCTAAAATTAAAATGTGAGAGAGGAGGGGGTCTTGCAATAAAATGCATTAAAGACACTTATTTTATTCATGGTTTACAGTCTGTTCTGCACACATTTAATGTTCTGACTTGACAAAGGTATTTCTGATACACATCAGTAGTATCTTAGTAGCATTTTGAGCTCGACGTTGTCTTATAATGATATCTGAAGCCTTAGGAGTCACTGCTGCTGGACATTTGTTTAGCTAATTCTAATGAGCTGATGAGTTGATTTACATGTGCCGTGTTTGACTGGCAGCTGCTGCTGGAGGAGAAGCTGAACACAGGAAGCCTATCACAGGAAGTGGGTGTATTCGTGGAGCTGCTGTGGACCGAGGCCCTGGGCTGCCTCGACAGCATCCTCAGAGTTTCGATCGACAAGCTCAGCCTCAATGATGTAAGGTTTTCTCTGTGCATTGTTCTGTAAAATCTCAGTCTGAAAGCAACATCAGCTGTCCCATCAGCCTGTTGTTTGTATCACCTTCCAGTCTAATCATGGATCTCATTAGAAATTACGCTTGTGCTCCATGTTTTGTGTGTGTGTGTGTGTGTGTGTGTAGGTGAGCAGGGTGGAGGGCTTGTTGCTTCAGGCTCAGAGGAAGCTGAGGGAGGAAAATCACACTGAGGTGGCGTCTCTCATGGATGAGGTCTACACCCTGCTGCCGCACAGAGCGCCCCAATTACCTCCCAGTGCCAAGCTCATCTCTCAGAAACTGGACCTCTGTCAGGTAACACAGAACATACACACGCACAAACACGTCATAGATATGAGTACACACACAAAGACAGATACACATATACAGACATAAAGAACCATACACTCATGTTTTGAAAGGTCTATCGTGCACACACGTTAGCTGTGTCCTAAATTAATGCTACACACTAAATCTCTGTGGTGATTGTCATGTTTTTGTTTCAGATGAGGGATTACATGCTTGAAAATTTTCTCTGACCTCTTGGGCTTCTAAAGCCATTTAGTTCCTTAACGTTTGAAGTTTTTGTTCAACAGATACACAAATACAACATTTTAAATATTTAAATTTGTGTTCATTTAATTTATTGTATGGTAATTAAAATCTATGACCTAATTTGGCTTATTTCGTTTAACAATTCTAGTGTGTAGCACAATAACACATATACATGCATTTTATGATTGTGTGTGTACACTGAAATATACATGTCACTAGCTCACATCCATAAACCCAAGTCACCACTGTCCCCTGTGTATATCTAGGCTAACATGAACACGATTGTTTCTTTTTGTCAAGGTAATCAGAGACGTTCTGAACGTGAGTGAGATGACTCTGAGGAGCCCCATGCCTTCCTGTCTGGGGAAGTACCGCGCCCTGAGGTGCAGCATTGAGAGCGTTTCCCCCAGCAGCTCCGAGTTTCAGGCTGTGACCGCTCTGCTGCAGGACAGGTAGCACACCGCCTCAGAAATGCTGGAGGGAACCAGAACCCATTTGCAGTGACCCCAAAACACACGTCTATTCACAAAACGTTGTTTGTGTTTATTTGTGGTCCTATTTAAGGCCATTTATCTTCACAGATCTACCAGAAAATACCACAGTTGTCACAGGATCTAATAAAGAGCCCAGTTAATGTCCAAAGAGAAGAGAGTTTGGAGGCATAGAATACAGTTTAAGCTTAATTAATCTTTCCTCTTCTCAGGACATAGAAAATACAGTGTTCACCAAAGGCTTTATAGACAGTAACAGGGACAGGGCCATTCAAATGAACTGCAATATAGAGAACTTGTTGTAAATAGTAGTGAGTAGTTATGTGGGTAAATGGCCTCAAAGTGTCCTAAGTGCTACAAAACAAGTGCCCTTGTTTCCATCTGTGCTTTGCAGCAAGGTGCAGATCCAGCAGGTTCTGCGTGTCAGCAGAGGGGTGGAGCTTCAGACCTTTAAGAGTGAGCTCGGGAACATTAAACCCCTCCTCCATTCTTCCAGGCCCAGCAACTTTGTGGGTGTCCTGTCTCGGTGAGATCACACACACACACACAAATTTATGTGGTAAAACACACAGTGGGATGGCACTGAAGAAGAGCTTCCCATTTTAACTAATCGAGCATCCTGAGATTCAGCTTATCTGTCAAAGTGAAATTTTTCTTTCATCTCAGATGAAAGTTCGCTTTTTTAACCACCAGAAGAACTTATATTATTTTGGGATAATTTGAAAACAAATTGTAGACTACCTGGGTCGTTAGCTTTAAGTTTGATTAAGTGCAGTTTTCCTGACATCACCCTACAGGGTTTATGGATAGATAAATACATTTTCAAGCAGTAATCTCCTAGTGCTATTTCTGAAACTGTGCAAAGATACTGTATGTAGTGACATGTAGCTTTATGCAGTAGTTTACTTCTTAACATATACACAATTTAAATCAGTTAATCAATATTTTACATTGTAATTATGTGTCTTTTTCTATTCATGCGTATATTACATAGTGATGTGATATATATGTTATAGTAATGCTGACAGGTACAGTATAGTGCAGGTCTACATCTTCACCTGAGCAATTAATAAATCTTACTTGGACTTTTATTTTGTAACTCAGTATTTTCTCTCTCTCTTTAGTGGTCTGCTGCTGCCCCGTGTTGGAGTGGAGCATCATGGGATAGAGAGAACAGACGTTGGTAATCTGGGCAGTGGAATCTACTTCAGTGATGCCATTAGGTTAGTAGAAAATCTGAAATTGACATAGTTTATTCCACATTCCAATTTGTTTTGACATGTAACACCATCTTCCGTACAAACATGGGTCCACTAGCATGAGACATATGAGTTAACTTGTCCTTAACTTAATTTACAAGTTACTCTTTTTTTGCCTTAAAAGATAAGAAACAAAGTAAGCTCAAAGCAATTTCAAAAGCACGTCTTTGAAAATTCATTTTAAGAAAGACATTATTGCAGTAGTAAGCTTGTGGTCCTCGGTTACATTATCTGGGAACCCAGATGGCAACAACACAGTCATCTTTAGTAAGCACGTCTTTTGTCCTCCATCCACAGCACCAGTTTGAAATACTCCAAGCCTAGTGTGACAGACGGCTCTCGGCTGCTGTTGGTGTGTGATGTGGCGCTGGGACGGTGCAGGGACGTCCACAAGAGAGACCTCACACTGACCCAGGCCCCTGAGGGACACCACAGCGTGCACGGGGTCCGCCACACCCGTAACACTCACTCTGAGTTTGAGGTAGGAGTGTGTGGGTGTGAATGTAGATAGAAAGATAAATAGACAGATGCACATACCTTTAAACTAAGTGTCCCTAATCTGATTTTCATTCCTAATATGGGACACAGATCAGTTGTTTATCATGATAATGTGAACCGATCAAATTGATTTACATCTAATTTCTGTTTTCAATTCTGATTTGGACATGCGCCATGCTGCCGTGTAAACACAAAGTTAAGAGTTTTAACTTCACTCTGAAGAAGCTAAAAATCGGCATGTGTGAACAGCTAAAATATATAGATTGTGTTGCAGTTCATCAAAACAAATTGTATAAGCTGAGTGAAAAGAACAATGAATGACTTAACCTATTAGTTTTGATATCTAAATTACTAATGACTGTCTGTGAAAACTGTGCTGTGTGTAAGTATCCCCTGAAGGCAGCAAGTGTTATCCCCAAAATACTGTCACACTTTTCAATACAGAGGTATTCTGTCAAACTTGCCCTGACACATCCATACGTCTATTCCTGTGTGCACTCTAACATGTGTGATCGTACTTGTGCTTCAGGATGATGAGTACGTGGTGTACAGTCCTGATCAAGTGAAACTGAAGTACGTGGTTCAGTTCAGCATCGAGGGAGACCAACTGAAGGAGTTCAGTCCTGCCATCGACACCTCAGCTGAGCCGTGTCTGCCCTCTTCTCACCAAGGTGAGCACCGGTGAACACCTGTGAAATATTTCAAAGTATAGTTCTCTTAAGGGTTGGTAGTTTAAACATTAAAATCTTATGCTGTTATGCACCATGTGTTAGTGGCTATTGTTGGGTTTTCTTTTAATTTGAGGGATTACGTGATTGAAACATCCTCTGACTTCTTCGGTTCTGAAAGCCACTTTGATAAACTCAAAATTGTGTTGTTACCAAAAAAACAAGTACAATTCTCCAGTCCACTCAGCTTAGGTGTGGAGTGTTTTTGTTGTGGGTTATGTTTTATCAATGAGAATTACTTCTGTCATAAAGACTCTGGTTTTATTTTTTTTAATTTACTTAATGTAATTGCAATGCAAGCAAACAGGCATTTTGTGTGTGTGTGTGTGTGTATGTGTGTGTGTAGCGCTTGGTTCAGAGGATGACGGGGTTGAAATCAGTAAAAACCCACTGGAGGGTGTGACGGCTGGACTGCTGGACAGCTCTGGTCAGCAGCTCCCTCTGCAGGCCGTCCATGTGAAGTGCAAACTGATGGATCTGCTCTCTCAGGTGAAAAAAGCTCATTCCGTTTTTTTTCTTTACTGTTTTTTCTTTGTAAGGTTGATGGCAGCTCGGTGATCTGACTGTTGATTTGATTCAAAACCTAAAAATGCATCAGACTACTAGATGATAGACTAGATGATTGACTCAAATATAGCAGTATATGTCTCTCATCTGTCCTCTCCTCTGTCCTCTTTTAGGTCATCATTTTCCAAAAATACACCAATCTGAGTTCTGTGCCCATTGAGGCAAAGTATGTCTTCCCGTTAGACGACTCTGCAGCAGTGTGTGGATTTGAAGCTTTCATCAATGGGAAACATGTGGTGGGACAGGTAACCTAATTTAACTTTTCTTATCACAGATTTCTATTTTTACTGTACCTCCAGTTACTGTTTTTCTTTATTATCTAATATCTTATTTCTTTATTATTTATCTCCAGTACATCTGGTACATTATCCAGTACAACACAAAGGATAAAACTAACATTTTGGATTATTTGCAAAACCAATTTAACCTTGTTTTTGGTGTTTGTTTGGATCTCAGGTGAAGGAGAAAGAGACGGCTCGCAAGGAGTACAGGCAGGCTATTGAGAAAGGCCACGGAGCCTACCTCATGGACCAGGACGCCCCCGTATGTCCACACTCTGCACTCTACCAAACACATATTATCGTGCTGATTCAAGCTCTAAGTCTAGACTGCACAATCAGTGTACCAGAATATTTTATAACTCTTTTTTACAGCATTTCATGAATGCCATCAAATCATTAATTCGATACATAAAAGTGTATAGGGTTGTGAAGTGGGAACCGCTTGTTCCAGAAGTGTTTTTCTCCATTCTGTATCCCCATTTTAATTTTTTCTTTCAACAATATCCTCAATGTTGCCGAACATAGAAACACAGGACTCTCCCGGATAATGTAACAAACATATAGGTTTATCTTAGGACCACCAGCTTCAATTATTTTGACTTTGTGTCCGAGAAATCGACTCTATTTCTACACTGGTTGTGATGTCATTTTTGTGCTCACTACAGGATGTGTTCACCATCAGTGTGGGCAACCTGCCACCCGGTGCGACTGTCCTAATTAAAGTTACCTTTGTGTCTGAGCTGATCGTCAGGGATGGGAGTATTCTCTTCTCCCTGCCTGGGAGTGTGGCCCCGTGGCAGGAGAGTGCAGCGCTCAACCAGACCACACAAGTAAGGAGAGCCTGGATGCGAGGCCTGACATAATCTAAAGAAAAATCCCACCTCAAAGTATCAGTTGTTATTCTGCAGGTTGTCAAAAGTGTGAAAAATAGCAAAAGGTCCCTACAGGAGCAAAACAGCAAAAGGTATTTACATCATTGTTATCACTTATTTTCCTTTTGGTGGATGTTTTACACACATTTTTTTAGTTAAAAAGCACTGAAATGTACGAGATAGCAACACATCTCAAACATAGCGGGACTTGCCTGCAGTGTTTTGAGTGTTTAGTTTGCCTTCACCAAGCTGTCTTACTTTTGCATGAACCATTCATCACAGGAGGAGTTATAAACTGAGGCCAAGTGTTGCTGTTTTTGTTTACTTATTTATTTATTTTTGCTGCATTAGGCTTGTGTGTTTCTATTTTGGCTAGTGCAAGTCTGTCCCCACCTGCTTGAATTTTGTATGGAGTTTAGGGGAAAGGCAATAATATTGGATCTCAGAGTATGTGAGGGGCTCGGCACTGAAAGCAAAATGACTGTTCGTCTGTATTTCTGCAGGTCACTGTGGAGAAGGTGTGTGTAACTGATGAGACAGCAACTACGAGGTGAGCTGTATTATGTGTTTTAATCCATGAGATCCTTGTTTCCTGAAGTCTGACTCCATCTTTAGTGCTGAATGTTCAGTGGTGTAGTGTGGTGAAGCATCTATTGACTAGTTGATCCACAAATAATGAATCTATGACAATTTGTTAATCAGTTAATCATTTGTCAAGTGAAACATTTGGATAGAAAAGTGTTTTTGATAATGTGCAGCTAGAGGCTGTGTTCAGTGTGCTGTTTCTTTCCCTCAGAGAGTTCACCCTGGACATGTCAGTCGAGATGCCCTATGAGATCTCCAGTCTGAAGTGCATCACTCACCAAGTCAAGATTAAGGTCATTTGGATGTTTTCACATCTTATTAATCATATATTTTGATTATGCAGATATTGTTACATGCTTGTCAGTTTTTTCCACTGTCTCATTGGGTTGTCAAGAAAGTGTACAGATGTATAGAAAAATTGTTTTTTTTCTACTAAAATATGCTGAAAGCCTTAATATTCAAAATGGATCAAGGAATTAAGTTGTAGAAATGTTTTGATATTGAAACTGTGTCACTTTGCACTACATGCGTACCATAAACAAAATAATTTTACTGTTTCATATATTTCTACTAACAGGGTTCAGCTGTCTACCTCACATTTGCTGAAATTATGACTTATTAAAAAGAAGAGAAGTCTATCAGCAGAGAATTTGTTCTAATTAACATAATCTCGTAATGATTTATCTTTATTATTATTCATGTCAAAACACCCATGATCTGCTTGTTACAGCTTCAATAGAATAAGCCTTTTCTGTCTTTTCTTCATATCAGAAGTTAATTTATTATTATTTAATTTTTTTGTCTGCTGCCTACACTGTGTAAATAATTTTAAGTCTTAAGTTTGAGTTATGGCATCTTATGACGCAGATTTGTCATTACGTCGTCAAAACTTTGCTTGATTTAGTTTAATCTGTAAAAAAAAGAAAAAGTAATCATTACTTACAAACCTAGTCCATTTCCTCTTTTTCATGTTGATCCTTTTTTCCTTGTGTGTGTGTGTGTGTGTGTGTGTGTGTGTGTGTGTGTGTGTGTGTGTCCCACAGAGAACAGACTGTAAGGCGGTGGTGAGCGTGCTGCCAGGAGAGGTCATGGGTCCCGAAGGTTTCCAGCTGTCAGTCACTCTGTCTGAGGTCCACCTGCCCAGGATGTGGGTGGAGAAACACCCTGACAAGGACAGCCAGGTCTGTCTATTTGTCTGTCTGTCTGTCTGTCTGCCTGTCTTCCTCTCTTTCTTTCACTGTGTGTTACTACTTCTCTCACTCTCTCCTCTAGGCCTGCATGTTGGTTTTCTATCCAGACTTTGATGTCAACTCCAGTTCAGCATCCGACGAAGTCGTCCTGTTGCTGGACACGTCTGAGTCCATGAGGGGAGAGTCTCTCTGCATGGCCCAGAGAATCGCCCTGCAGGTCCTCAAAACCCTCGACCGCAACCTCAGGCTCAATGTAATTTTCTTTGGCACAGGTCAGTTTTATCCTGTTAAGTTTTTGTTTATATAGTGATAAAACCTAAAAAAGAGACAGAGGAAGTACAAGTTGGTGAGGTGAGACAAAGTAAAACTGTCTCACCATTAAAGAGGAAGCTAAAATTAAAGATGGCAGATAGTGAAAGGAATTAATTTGACTGCATTAAATTAAAAAAATAAAAATAAAACAAATTGTAGAAAATCCTCATTGTGTTATGGAATAAAACTGCATGACACTATCCATGAATAAAGGAATTAAACCAGCACTTATTTGGTTTTGATAATCAGTTATACAATCTTAAATGTTAAGAGTGTTTCAGCACTTTGTCTCACATGAGCTGAGTATCATATACACCTTGTGATATTAATATTATTCCCAGCAGTACAAGAGAACTGCATCTGGAGACTTTTGACCATGTGAAGTCAACTCTCCTTTTACATGGAAGTTTCCTCTTAATCAAACAAACTCTGATTATACTTTAAACTTGTTCAAAGTTTCTCCTACAGTAGTCAGAAGTCATTTTCCTGACTTGTACTGTGGTTTTGTCTGACAGATCACACAGAAACGTTCCCGACAGCACAGCCGCTTGTTGAAGCCCGTCAGGCAGCCGAGAGCTTCATCAAGGTGAGTTCTGACTGGCAGATTCTTTCATACTTTAGTCTAACCTGGAAGCCATTGTTATAAGAGATACATTGAGTAATGCTGCAGCAGAGCTCTGACATGAAGCATATTATTTTTAACACCCAAATTTAGAGGGCTGCAGATGCTTTATTATTTTCTGTGGTTATTTCCATTGAAGTTCAACTGTATAACAAACTATAAATATCAACTTAAACTATAAAATGTAGCAGACCTTAGTTAATATACTGTAATATCAACTTAACTGCACAAAAGGCACTAGTACTGTATTACTACCACTGTAATAATTGGCTATTTTTACTGCAGTACCAAAAGCTTTTTTTGCACTTGTGCGGTAAACAAAAGTGATTCTTCATCTGTGTGATATGGCTCCAACCTGACCGTGCAGCCATATAAGGAACTTGATCCTGTCACTGTGATACATAGACTTACTAAGCATTACTATTTCTTACTATATATTTTGTTAGTACATTGCCATAATAATAATAAGGAAACGATGGTGAAAATTATGACTTAAGCTGGAATGGTCAATGTAAGGTGAATTTCTTATGTGACTTTAGGGATTCCTATAGCAACATACAGAACAATGCTATATTAGATTTAAAAAGAAAGTAACTGGTGGTTAATTTACAGAAGTGTTACTCACTGCTTTCATTGTTTTAGGATATGTTTTTAAATTAGACTCAGAATTTCACACCTAGTGAGTGTGGACAATTCATCCAAAAGCTAGAAAAAAAGCTAGAAGTAAAGCAAGTTTAGTTAACTAGTCATTGAGGAGACTTAAAAGTAGCTCTGAATTCACAGTACATATGAAAAGCAAGTGTTTTAGTTGATTTGTACAATTATGAAATGTTTTTTTTTTTAAGAAATACAATGTTTATATTATAGTAATAATTAAAGAAATAAAAGGCAAATACAAAGAAGTCTTTCTGCCCTCTTTCAGCCTGTGCATATTCATTCTGATCCTGATAGGATGAAAGTTATTCTCAGAGTTTACTATGCTGCATTAACAGCTTGGGGGTGTTTAGCCCTAGTGCTATCCTTGTAGTCACACCAGATAAATAGCTTAAATTAGCTACTTTTGTTGTGTTATGTATTTGTAGCAGTTCGTTACCAAATGAAACCAGTTACAAACAAACAAACAAACGGTGTATAGCTCCTATGAAATTAGATGAATTGATTGTATTGTATTTTATTTTAATGTTACTGCCAGCGGTGGTGCATTTGCAGCCATTCTGCCAACAGTTTGTTGTCTGTGGTTCTTTTCAGTGGGAGATATCGTCAGCGTCACATGGATCAAGTTCCATGATTTTCCCCACTTGGCTGCTTGTAATTTCGGTTTAATGATATGACGTGAACGCAGCATATGCCTGTGTGTTCTGAAAGCTCTGCTCCTCTCTCCCTCCTATCAGCGCTCCCCTCCAGTAGGGGGCAGCACTGAGCTGTGGCGGCCCCTGCGAGCGCTCAGCCTGCTGCCTCCATCCCGCGGCATCCGTAACCTGTTGCTGCTGTCGGACGGCCACATCCAGAACCCAGAGCTCACCCTGCAGCTGCTCAGAGACAACGCTCAGCACAGCCGCCTCTTCACCTGCGGCCTCAGGTCTGAACGGGTGGAGGGGTCATAGGTCACGGGGGTGTGCTTTTGATTTTCTAAGTTAAAGGTTCACTCATGATTTTGTTGTAAGTCAGACACTTTTAAAGGGTGATTTAAAAGATGCAGGCAGGTTAAAACTCTCTGATCTCTAATGACAAACACATTTATATTGACATGTTTCATGTACAGCATTTGTCTACAGTACAGTTGCAGCTGCCACGTTCTGCACACTGAGCTTCTTTTTGATTTCAGACATTTTAAAGGCGTGTGTTTCTGTTTCTCTGTCGTTTCAGCCCGACAGCCAATCGGCACATGCTGAGAGCCCTGGCCCAGGCAGGGGGTGGAGCCTTCGAATTCTTCGACACAAAAGCCAAACACAACTGGGCAGAGAAGGTGAGACTGACCTTTAATTAATCACAGATTCTCACACAGTATATTCTGATTTCATGTTTCTGCTATTAGTGATTGTGTGAAGCTGTTTTTAGGGTTGGTCACCATTTTTCATGCAATCGTTTGTTAATGAATTATGTTAGGGGGGAAATTAAAAATTAAGATATTTCTGTTTTCACCTAAATGAAGAGAAATGATTCATACTTAAAGTAACAGCACTTATGCACTAGTGTTAAAACATTTTCCAGGCTTTGTATAAAAGATTCTTGCACTATTGTACCTTATGTAACATTCAGTGCCATTTCAGAAAGACCACTTTTTAAAGACCCAGTGTCTGATCATTCATGTTTTATCTGCACTGCACACATGCAGCTTCATCCCAGGGGATACACAGGCAAAGTTCAGCCAGCATGACTCAAGACTTGACAAATTTCAAAGAGGATCTTTCCAATCCTAATGCATTTCTAATGTCATAAAATGTGACAAATACACTTTCACATAGAATGAACTAACCTCTGGTGATCTATCTGTTTTGTCTGTCTTGGCTGCAGGTGGCATGTCAGGTGAAGCGTATGGCGTCTCCTGGCTGCAGTTCGGTGTCAGTAAAGTGGCAGCAGTTCAACCCAACAGCGCCCCCTCCTGTCCAAGCCCCCAAGCAGCTCCATGCTCTGTTCAACGACTGTCACACCCTGGTTTACGGCTTTGTGCCGCACTGCACTCAGGTACGCAGTTTATATTATACATTCATATACATCTTGTGTTGCTTGCAGATATTTTAATATTTTTGTGCATGTGTGTATTATTCTGAATTTTTTATCATGAATCGATTTATGTGTCCAATTTTTTCTATCAATTGTTTTGTCTATAAAATGTCAATGGCCATCACAATTTCCCAGAGCTTAAGGTGATATCTTCAAATCTGCTTGTTTTCTATGACCATTGGTCAAAAACATAACAAAATTAAATTTACAATTATATAAGACACAGTAAAGCAGCAAACCCTCATATTTAAGAAGATGTAAACCAGCAAATATTTGGCGTTTTTCCTTGACAAATGACTCAGATAATTGTTACTTGCTACAGGCCACCCTCCTTGGAAACCTGAGTGGTCAGGAGCTCAAAACCATGGTGTCAACCAGTGAGCTGCAGAAGACCAGGGGCACAGTAAGAAACAGTCTCAACACTACCTGCTGTATATGTTTAATGTCTGTTGATGAATCTGTTTGTTAACCCTTTAGAATCAAGCGTAGCATCGATGCTATGCTAGACATGTTCTACAAAACATTATATAACTTTGAAACCGTTTATGATACAGGCCAGCTTTATTATAAAGCTATATTAATTGTGTGAAATTCTTAGCTTTCCCCGGTGACTTGAATGGTGCATTAATGACAGTCAAGGCCGATTTACGGTGCGTGCAATCACGTGACACAGGAACAGAAGCTTGCTGGCTCATTTGAGTGAAATTTTTCACATCACAGTGGCACATTTGCCATTGTGTTGTCTATTTTCCAATAATTTATAACATTCTGATATTTACTCTCAGAGGTGATATTGACCAAAATGTAAAGACAGCAACAAAATGTATATATTGTCACATTGTCTACTGAAAGAACACCCAGGACAACATCCAATAAATGGCTGTAACTCACTGGAAAAAAGGTGTATTTGCACCAAACTTCACACGGAGTTCCAAAACACCTAAATACAACTATACAAATATGGTATGCTCACACAAAGGTAATGCATGATGGTGACTTTGCACTGCACCAGAAAGAAAGGGTAGGTTCCCCTGAATCATATGATGCATAACACTTGATTCTGATAGGCTCAGCCACTGAAAAAAATAATACTGTCTCCCACAACACACACACACACACACACACACGTCATAACTAACTAGATAGATAGATAGATAGATGCAGGTTGATTGTGATTGTCATTTTCATGAGGATGATGAGGCGATGATTATGATGTGTACTGATGTGTGTGTATTCAGTTTCTTCACAAGCTCACAGCAAGGGCCCTCATCAGGGATTACGAAGACGGAAGCCTGGACACCAATGAAGCTGAACATGAGGTGTGTTTGTGCGTGGCATTGAGTGAGACCAAGAGCACCTCGGTTTAGACGTCCTGTCCGAGCTCCACATGTTTAACATGGATTTTTTTGTTTTGCTTTTCCAGGGGAAGAAAGCGGAGTTGAAGCACTTCATCATCGAGTTAAGCAAAGAGTTCTCCATCCTGTCTCAGTTCACCAGCTTCGTGGCCATCGAGGAGAGGGTTTGTGCAATTTTCAGCCTTTTTCACATTTATGCTGTTATTTGTGTTTACTTCTTGTAGCTGCCCAGGGCAACCAAACCCACTCACCCACTCACTTCACACCCTGGATTTGAAGGTTTTGTAACATCGCGTTTTGTAGCTCCTAACCAAACCAAACTCACCTACATTGTTTTAGGACTCCGAACAAACAGAGGAGGGCTTCACAGACATCCTCAAGTTGATCGCAGAGGAAGATGTGGACTTCCTCCCCTACATCAGCTGGATTTCACCTCAGGATAGTGAAGAGGAAGAGGACGAAGACATTTTCGATTATTGTCTTGTGAAGGTAACGTCACACTGTGGGTAGTGTAATTGGGGGGAAGGAAAGAAAGAGCAAATTTACTTGTTGTGAATTGCCACTTTTATGAGCTGCATTTGTCTCTCTGTTGTAGGCAGATGATTTTTATGACGATGAATATGAGGAAGATCTTATTGAGGAAGAAGAGGGAGGTCTTTGTGAGGAAGAGCCCACAGTCTTTTCGTGTGGTTTACTCAAGGTTAGTCCCTTCACGCACAAACTGCAGCTGCAGTTTTGCTGTTTTTTTTGGGGGGGGGGGGCAACAAATGCAACAAATTTTTAATGCATGGACAGTGTGAAAAAGTAGGTTAACAAATCCTAAATTAGCATCGCATATTCTTCACTCATATTATTGTTAGAGTAGGGCAATAAGCACCATTCATTTGCTGTGGTAAGTTAATGTTGATGTGTAAAGTTATCGATAATTCTAACTCAATTGCTCAATTGCATGTGCTTCATAAAAAACGCAGAGGCCATTATTGTGAAACTTCCTTAGGACTTACCAAAAGTTTGCTTAATAGAATTGATCAAAAAAATGAATTTTGTGTGTTAATTACAATGAACTTGTGCACACAAGAGGTTTGTAGTGTAGTAGTTCAGTTTTAATTTGTGAGCAAAAAAATAGGTTCTGACTCCTTTTTTGTTTTCTTTATTTCTCTCCTTTTGTAGAATGCCTCTATTACACAGCCTCTGGAATATCCAGCAAGCAGTCTAGTACGTGGTGTCAAAAAGGCCAAATACAGGAGACAGACCATGAAGTGCATTGGAGAGGAGCCTGTAGGGATGGCATATGTTTCTGTATCAGAGGCATCTGACTCGATTCCCATGAGCCTCATAAAAGATTCCTATTCTCCTCCTACTCTCAGTTTTCTTAGCAACTCTTCACCCCAATTTTTAGGGTCTCCATTCCCTCCACCTCCCCCTCTTTTCTATCGTTCTTCAGCCCTCTCATTTGATCCTCTTCCTCCTCCTCCTCCTCCTCCTCTTGCGTCTTGCCAAGCTCAATTTAGAAAAGAATTCCTCCTTAGGCCAACTCTACTGAGTGAGTCAGTAGAGACACACATGAGTTCAGGGAACCTAAGGATACCAGCTTTCAGGCGACCAGTGTCAGCATCTTGTGATCAATCCTTTTTACCTAAAAGCTGGAGAGGAGATGCTTCAGATTCTCATGCAATGGAAGAAAGTTCCTCTGACTCTGTGAAAGTCCTCTCTTACACAGGACCTGGACCTGCACATTCTCCAGATGTTCTGACAGAATTATTCAGACAGGAAGCATCTCTAGCCCCAAAGACCACAGCTGACAGAGCTGGATCCCCACAGTCTCCTAGGGGGAGACGTAAACAAAGTCGCATTGGCACTATGATTGGAGACACTATCCCCTTTGGCTCAAGTGCAACTCCTGATTTAGGATCATTCTATAAAAGCTTGGTTGAAGGTTGTGCTCTAAGGCTACCTTCACTTCCAAAGACCACAGCTGACACAGCTGGAACCACAGACTTCTCTATTCTGGGGAGAAGAGGATGGGGAGAAGAGTTTGGTTTCAGTGCCTCTGAAGCTAGAGAGAGATTCCCCTTACCCATAAGGGCACAGATTGGACGTGCCGCTCCAATTCCAGATCTTTGCCCAAAATCAAGAGAATTAAGAAAACCAGGCTCATTTGCAATGGCTGAAGCAAACATTCAACCAGCAGTTTTTTCTTTCGGGGCAAGACCAGTCCAGGGTGAACCTGCACCTGTTTTCACGAGTGGTATTCAAACACATGGTCAACATCTCTCTTTGCTGCGTACAGCACAATTTTTTGGAATGAAGCACCCTGATCCTCTGTCTTTACCAGTTCATCAACCCTTAGAGTGAGTCCCAAAACAATTATACTTTTTTTTTTTTTTTTTTTTTTTAGATATGCTTCAACTTAGAAAATCCTGATAATAATTCTCGTAAAACAGTTGTTGTTGCCAAAATGTTAACTGACTAATGAACTGAAAGTTATTTGTGTGTGTCCTCTGTATGCATCTATGCACGTGGAAGGAAAAGAAAGTCTGCATAAGTGTGTGTTTATATTTACGTTTCTGTGTGTGTGTGTGTGTGTGTGTGTGTGTGTGTGTTTTTAATATACAACAGCTGTCACATCATTGTCAGTGTTCACTAAGAGTGACCTGCTGTGATCACGTTGTTTTCAGGAGAAAGTCAGCAGATCCTGAAGCTCTGAAACTCAGATGGACAAAGATCTTCCAGATGCAGCATTCAGTAAGATATGATACAATTTTTATTGGGTCTACTTGAATGTAGAGACTGCTCACATGAAACTAAAAACATAAGTCATGGCTGCATTCCATTGAGGTGTAGCAAAACCAGGGCCCTGATGTTGTGCGTGCTGGCTGCTTCCTCGTGTGCCTGAATTAAACATTTGCTTTTTCTGTTGAGAAGTAAAAATGTCGGCTGTGAGAATTAGCAATTTTTGTAACCCATTGTTCTCTACAGTGGTGGAGGAAAAGTACTAATACCAAACTGTAAAAATACTCTGTTACAAGTAAAAGTCCGCCATTGAAAATGTTGGTATGTAGGTATAATCAGCAAAAGTTACGTAATGTGAATTGCACTGAGTAAGTAAGTACTCAATGCAGAAAAATGGCGCCTGTGACTGTTAGACTATTGTATATTATATAATTAGATTATTATTACTTATACATTAATACACAAGTATGATTTTACTGTTGTAGTTGATTGAAGTGGAGCTCATTTTTAACTATTTTGTATCAGACTGCAACTAATGATTATTTTCATTATGGATTGATCTGCTGATTTGTCCATTAATCGATTGATTGTTTGGTTTGTAAAAATACAGAAAATAGTGAGATATGCGGAGTCCAAAGTGACACCTTCACAATGCTTGTTTAGTCCAACCAAAAGTCCAAGCCTCGAAATTATTTTACAAAATAGATTAAAATAGTCAAAGCAATTAAAAGGAAAATCTTCACACTTGTTTTTTGCATGATTACCAAAAAAAGTTGCCAGTTCATTTTCTGTCAATTGACTATTTCTTTCAGCTGTACTACATATTTTTATAAGCTCTTCATATGTTTTGTGTGCAATCATCATAATTTGTAAAGTAACTAAAGCTGTCAGATAAAGGACAATATTACCCTAAGTTGCTCCCCATGGAGGCCAGCACCTTGCATGGCAGCTCCGGGGTCTCTCTGAATGTGTGTGTGAATGGGTCCATGAGAGACCAATCTGTAAAATGCTTTGGGAACCAGTTGAAAAACGCTATATAAGTGAAGTCCATTTACCATTTACCATATTTCTCTCTGAAATGTCCTGAAAGCCCCTGCGGCCCTCTAAGGGTCAGCGGTTATAGATAATGGAATAAATGTCATTGCTTTCACCACTGGGTTTTCCTTACAGTCTCTTAGCAAGCAATTTCAGTGCCGTCATACTGTATATAACGTGTAACATATTGCATTACATTGCATACATTTAGTAGATGCTTTGTCCAAAGCAATTTACAATACTTTTTTTTTTTTTGTCTTTCTTGGATAACACAAACATATTTAGCTGTCCCTGACTATAAGCATGCTTTCTCGTACTAGCAGTCCTTGGGGAAGTAGGACATTGGTGTTTTGGTGCAGAGGAAACATTGAAACATTTGTCTGTGTGTGTTGCAGGAGGGCTACTGGGAGTTAACCACAGAACTGGGTGATGTCATAAATGTCGATGTAGACCTCTTTGCCAACGTGTTCCTGAAAAGCAAAGGCATTCATTCACTAGGTGAGAACTCTCAGGACCTGTTTCAGGCCTTCAGAGTGGAAACAGCTTTGTCATTTCAGATCATTTCTAACATCTTTCTACGTGTAGAAGATTGGGATTATACAGTGGAGACGGAAAAATTCACATAATTTGCTTAAGTAAAAGTACCATAATGTAAAATTGCTCCATTACAAGTTAATTATAACATTTTACTTAAAGGTAAACAAATAAACAGTATTTTAATTATATACATTTTCCGCTAGATCATATTGACCCTTCTATTTTATCGTATTTTATTATCATCATTCTTATTTTCGTTTTGTCTTTTTAATCTATTTTATCTAGTTGTTTCATCTAGTTTTTATTTTACTTCTATTACTGTTTTGCATCATTTTTATTTTCTTGCGTGCATTGGTCTCAAATTGTTAAATTGTTTTTTGTTGTTTTTAACGGTCTACACTTGTTCTGTCTTATTATCTGCTTGTCAGTCATCTGTGAGGTGAACATTTCTTTTCTCTATTTAAAAAAAGATTCTTGTTTTATTAGCTCACTAATATGAGTTAAAAGATGACATGCTGCTCTACAGGTTGAGAAAATAATTAAACCTCTTTCCCTGTCTAAACTGTAAAAACAAACAAACAACAAACATTTCCATTCAAACTACAACACGTCTGTTTTTTGTTTTTCATCTAAAAAAACTTAAATGAAACAACAAACATGGTGGAAAGCAGGTCGGTTCTCATGCGACGGCTCTGCTTTGAACAGACTTTATTAGCATTGTTGTCAAGTAAGGCAGTGAAGGAAGTGGTAATTTCCCCCCAAAGCACAAGCGACATTTTCCAACTTTCCCCCAGAATTATCTGCCATGCAGGTCGTTTTGATTTTATTTCTCCAGGTTTTAGGACCTCCGCTTCCACCTCAGTACAATAGAGGTGAATGGAAGTTTTTGTTGTGCTCCAAGTATCAAAAGATGACATTTAAAAGATGCAACAGTAACATCTCTTTCCACAGATAATTCTCTGTCATTGTGGCCAGTTTTCATGGGGAACTTCTGTACTAGTGAAGATGTGAAATCTGCTCAGTTTTCCTCACTATGGCTGGTCCTTAATAACTGGTACATATATCTAAGCCAGGATTTGAGCTTAAAAATATGTGTGTGTGTGTGTGTGTGTGTGTGTGTGTGTGTGTGTGTGTGTAGGTGTGAGGGCCCATGCAGACATCCTGAAGCTGGTGGCAACTCTTCTGGTTCTGCAGCTGATGAGGGTGGAGAAGCTGGAGGAAGGCAAACTGCTCCGCACCCTCTTCTGTCTGGACGACTCGTCTCAGCCCAGGTCTGTCCAAAACCAGACAAATCAACATGACGATAGTGAAATGAATTACTTTTTTTTTTTTTTTGGTACTTGAATGTAAACGTGAAGGCCCATACTGCAACCACAGTACATGTTCAAAGCAGGACATGTGGGGACGAAGACAAGTGTGATGTCTTGCGGTAATGAAGCAAATCTTTCTCAGCCTTACTCACATGAGGTTCATTTAGAATCACATGTGGGTTGCAACTTACAGTAGATATAAAAAATCATTCAAAAACAAAAGAATCGAGCATAAAGGCTTGCTTTGTCAGAAGAGGAACTTATCTGTAAGAGGAAGCAGTCTAAACAAGTATCATCACTTTATTTAAACGTGACCTTAAAAGTACTTCTTTAAGATCAAACTTGTCTCGTTTCACCTATTGTTCTCGGTTGTGAAAGTTTCATAATATTGTAATTTTCTGCTCTGAATGTTTTGTAAACCTGACTTTTTCTTCCAGGCCTGAGCGCTGGGAGGAGGTGAAGAGGGCTGTGGACTGGGTTTGCTGGGCTGACCGGCAGTACCCGTGTGTCTACAGCCGGCTGGAGTTTGGTTTGAGCTGGGAATCCTCCACCCGTCAGCTGCTGGGCTACGAAGGCCTCCCTCCCTCCTCACCTCTCAGTGGTCTGAACCTGCAGAGGACCTCTGCCCCTCTGCTGGTCCACTGAGCAGGCCAACATGACTGAGGGAGCATGAAGAGAAGATGGTGTGAGAGAAATTCATACCTGCTTGCCTTTTTGAGGGGATGAGATTATCTTTTAGATTTATTTTTACATAGATATGCATGCATTTCTTTGCCTTATGTAAAGCACTTTGAACTGTGTCTACATGTACTTAATAACTAGATACAGTTGGTTTTCTGCAGTAATGATTTCTTAAACTTCATGAATACGAGAAACATGGTTTCCTTCTTCGGGGTAGGGGATTCGAGATTTCTCCAGCTAGATTTCTCCTGGACTATCACTGTGACAGCAGAGCAACAGGAAAAAAGGAAAGATCATGATGGGTAGCAGTGCATCCGCATGTTCAGAATAATCCCATCCAAGATTAGACTACAACTGAAAATAACACTGCAGGCTCAGGAAGTCAAAATAAGTCTCCACTGAACATTTGACTTCTAAATTTAGACTGTTCAAGCTGTCTTCCTACTGTCAGCCCTCTGACTCACACAGACACACAGACAGGAGCTAGTGTCTTGTATCATTGCTACAGTGAAAGTAATTTAGTAATATTTCCAAAAGCAGATCAGAGTAGAGGAGAAATCTGATTACTGACCTGCTGCATGTATATACATGTTGTTTGATTACCTGCGTAACCTGGTTTCTCAGAGTAACCTCAAGTATTATCAGCAAAATTTACTCAACAACAAAAGTACTCATTATGCAGTAAAATGGTCCCTGTCAGTTTTTTTAATTATATCTGATGTTTCTGGATTAATATTTCTGCTGCGTTAATGTGTGTGTGTGTGTTACATTTTACTGCTGCAGATGTTTGAGGTTGAGCTCATTTTAACTGCTTTATATCCTGTTGGGTAGTTTCATCTGCAGCAATGCATCATCTTCTATAAGGTCATCATATGTTTGTAGCGTGGCTGTCCTGTGAGAACCACGTGTCTCAAACAAGTTTTAACTTTTCATGAGCTCAGAAAAACAGGCCTGTTTTCAGCTCTGTGACGATGTATTTTCCAGCTGATCCAAGGTTGTTTTTTTTAAATAGTTTATTTAGCTTAAGAAGTAGGAGAATTTTCTCAACATATAAAGGAACACTCAGTCCTTCAGTTTAAGTCAAGTTGTTTCAAACATCCAAAAGATCCAAACCAAGATGAATACCTGGGAAATATAGTGTGTGCACTAGATCTGCGCTGACAAAGGAACTTTGGAAGGAACAAATTGGTGTTTTAAAATGAGAGGGCTGTTTTACCACTTCTCACTTTGGTTTAGTTTTTGGAAATGATGAAACATCGTATGATCGTGTACTTTGGTGATCAGTGGTTTGCTTAGGAATACATGTTATGAAAGAAATTACAAAAAGTTAATTACACACACAACAGATTTGCACTTGTTGTTTTTTGTCATGGTGGTAGTTGATATTGTTTTTGCGTGTGTGTGTGTGTAATCATGAACAGAATTAAAATCTTTTCAAATGTTCCTCCAGTGCCTTAATATCTCTTCTTGTGTTTATCATCATATTAAATTAATTCTGCAGGAAACGTCTGTTGTCTTTTACCTCCCTTCCACACAGCGTCCTGCAGCAGGCGGAAGCTTTAGTGTTTTGCTCAAAGACGCTCTTTGTCTACTGGTTCAAAGATTATTTTTACTTTTCACTACACTGTCAGGCCTATTATTAAATCTGTCAAAAAGAGATCTTTACAGTAAACTGTCAATACAATTATACTTCATGGCTCAGCAAGTTGATGTCTCTCTACTTAACATAATGGATTTGATTGGCACAATGTATTAGCTTCGTCTGGCAGTGACTTGAATGTAACAGACGCTCATTTATATGTAAAAGTCCCACACTCAAGCTTTAAATAAATTCTCCTGTTTAGAGGTCATTTAAAGTCACGAATCCATCTGACTTCTTTATCACATTAAATAGTCTGTTCAGTCTTCCTAAAAATAATATCTATATTGTGTCAATGTCAGGAAAGATCTTAGAAAACTAAACTGACAAGGACTTCAGACTTGCGTATCTGTTCATGTGATTACCATTACAGAACCTAAAAAAACTGAGTTTCCCATGGTGGATGGTTATTGTACAGCCTATTTCCGTCACCTCTGAAACTTGTGACTTCCTCAGAGGTTGAAAAAAGGAGAAATTGAGTTTTATCATTTACATGTACTGTAGTCCGTGCTGCAGAGCTGACCTTCTAGGAAATAAGTTCTTCATGAGCAATGGATGAAATCTATGTCAATGTTCAAGATGCCAAACCTGTCGACCCAAGACCTCCAACAAATCAGACAGGTACGAGTGCTGTGAATAGATGTGTGTTATCATCTGTCATTATTACTATTGTCTACTTGACTGCATTCGATGGTCCTTTCTGTGTTCAGCTCCCAGGAGCTCAGAGAGGAGGTTTCATGGAGCTGTTGTTCTCTGTCTGGGGCTGCTGAGTGTTTTCCTGCTGGCTGGGCTCATCGGCCTCGGAGTCCACTGTGAGTCTGGTTTTCATAACGTTAGCGTCAGTTGGAACGTGTGATTTCAGCAGCATTATTCTGCTCTGAAAGATGAACGTGTTTTACAAAAATCCCTGGCTTTTCTGTGATGGTCTTCTTTCTTGACTTTTGCCATTTTTTCCCTTTACTTGTCCTTAAAGCACTTTTTAAATCTGTTTTGAAAAGCGCCACAGAATAAAATCAAACATTGACGTCATTCAGTTCAATTCAGTTTTATTTATATAGCACTAAATCATAAGTTATCTCAGGGCACTTTTCATATAGATCAGGTCTTGACTCTTTATAGTATTATTTACAGAGGCCCAACAATTCCCACCACGAGCAACTTGTGTAAATATATTTGGTATAAATATTCATTTTTCCACCCATTCAAGCAGCCAGAGCAACAAAATTATATAGATGAACATCTCTGGATCACCTGTTTCCAACTTTTACTTTGGTGCTAAACCTTGTTTAAATCCAGGTGCAGGTTGTCATGTCAACATTTGCTCAGTATTAACATATCTGCTGGGAAAAGATATGGGGAGGTTATTATAAAGACACTACAACAACAAGACACTACAAGTGTTTGGATTTGGTCCAATGATGCTCTGTGAAACTACAGTCATGACAGAGTTTCACTTCGGCCTTTGAGTTGAGATATTTCATAGACTGCATGAGCATAAAACTTCATTTATGAACATCTTTCACAACATATGTCAGTATCAGAATGAATGCATGGAGTATTTTCAGTTTAAAAAACATCTATCTATCTATCAGACCGTGATTCATCTGCAGAACTCTCCACTATCAAAGCCAACCTGACAGAGCGTCTCCAGGTCTGTGATAACAAGCTGTCCTCCCTGACTGAAGAGAGAGACCTGCTGAACGCCAGAATCACTGAAATGGAGTTTGGAAAGAGTTGAACAGGCTTCAGAGTTTGTCCAAACAGAGTGAGTACCTGCCTGTGTGGGTTCTGCACAGCTGTCTCTTAACATGAAGGTCTGGAAGCCGTGATTCAGAGAAAATGCCTCTCAATTTATTCATACATTCATTTATTTTTGTTTAAGGCACCGTTTCCACTTCTTAGCATCAAGTTTATAGCTAAAAGCCAGAGTTTCAGTCCAAACGTTGTGTTTTAAATGTGGCCACTGTCTCTGTGTGAAGCTACTTCCAGAGGTGTGTCACATGACTTGGACTCGAGCAAATTTGATGACTTTAGACTCGACTTGACAAAATCAAAGAAGACTTGCAACTCGACTTGGCCTTTAACACCAATGACTCATGACTTCACTTGGACTTGAGCCTTTTGACTTGCAACAAGACAGGACAGAAACATACACAATTCATTCTGTTGTGGTTAAAAGAGCTATATGCTATGAAAGTGCATGTCAGCGCTTCTTTTTATGATTAAGTTCAGTTGCACTTGTTTTTTACAAATTTTAAAAAGCATTCATGATTTGTTTAAATTGAATATATTATTACTCTGTTGTTAAAATGTCATTACATTTGGTGAAGTGCACATAATGACTTGTTTAGGACTCGAAACTCAAAGTTTAGGACTTGGGACTTGTCAGTCTTGACTTGGGACTTGAGTGCAAAGACTTGAGACTTACTTGTGACTTGCAAAACAGTGACTTGGTCCCACCTCTGCTTGCTGCCAATGTGAACAGACTTCTTTGCTTAAACTGTTCCCTAAAACACTTGCCTGCACTGGGAAGAAACATGCAGGACGTTTTATTCCAACCAGCAGCTGCTGCCGCTGACAGACTGTTATAACTGAATGGATCCTCAGTTCTACATTTAAAACACTTTCGCTTTCTTATAAAGTTGTGGCCTAACTTCTTCATATGGTGATTTTCAAGTTACACTATTTTTTCTTCCAAGGATTCTTTTTTTACATCGCCTTCCTCTTTGTTCTCATGTGCATCATGTGAGTTAGAAATAATACTAATAATAGTAATTAGTCATTTGATCTAATAAGTAATTGGACTTATAGTAGAGTGTGAGAAGCAGTGGTGGAAAGTAACTAAGTATATTTACTCAAGTCCTTTTGAGGTACTTTAAAAAATATAATCCCGGTTTTGATGATACTTGTTTTGTGATATTCTGGGTCAGGGTTGTTTCATCATTCACTGTAAATCACTGCACTTTAGGGGCTCATGCACTGAAAACATTGCCATCCACAGAACGTGCATTGAATCCACTACCCCTCAAACAGAAGGTTCTTTAATGTCTTTTGTTTGGTGCATTTTACAGAGAAAACCTGTCTTGCAGGATGGAGGATGTTTAGTTGTTCCTGTTATCTCTTCTCCACTAAGTCTGATTCTTGGGAAAAAGGCAGACAAGACTGCATTGACAGAGGAGCAGATCTGGTGGTCATAGACAGTTATGAAGAACAGGTAGTGTAGCTACTTTTTACTTTTCCTTATCCAAATCAGGGGTCTAAATATAGAGAGTGTTGTATAGATTGTAAAGCCATCTGAGACAGATCTGGCATTTGAACCAACAATCATCACTGAACCAACCATCACTGTGGAAAACTTCTTTCAGTCACTGCTTAAGCGGCAGATCACCAAGTACTTAAGTACAATTTTGAGGTACTACTTGAGTATTTTTAACTGACTCATGCCCTCCAGTTATGAATTTTTATTTGGTACAGATGTGGACATACAATTATGAAATAACATTTACTGTGTATCAGCTGCAATAATTCAGTCACAAATATAATATTTAATATATATTTTCGAGCTAGTAAATTCTTGTCAGGTTGTTCAGATGAATCCCTGTAAATTGCATATATAGAATGGTTAAAACTAAAATCTAAACACTGGCTTTCTTTCCTTTACCTCGAACAGAAATTCCTCTCTGAATCCGTCAGTCAAAGAAGTTGGATTGGTTTGAATGACAGAGACCAAGAGGGCACCTGGAAATGGATTGATGGAACTCCGCTGACTCTGGCGTAAGACATACAGTAACCTTATCTGAATATAGACACATATACAACTTTTGCTGTATATTACTAGGTTTAAGCGTAGCTGCTCTACACGGAGAAATAAACTCACTTATTGACTTCAAATCCAAATTTCTTCTCTACACAAATTAGTTCACTGGAAAAACTTAAACCTGCATTAATTGTTTTGTTTTTTTGGCCACTTGGAGGATGTGAAAAATCCTGTGAAAATGCACTTTCTTGTTAACCTCCTAGGTACTGGTCGGGTGGGCACCCTGATAATGGTGGTGGAGATCCACGGTGGGGGGAAGAGGACTGTGCACATTTCATACTTGGCACGAAACCTACAGAAAACTGGAATGATGTGCGGTGTGATTCCTCTCTGCAATGGATCTGTGAAAAAATGGCTTAGCATTTAATGGGTTCTGAAAGTGTATGGCTTGTGTTGATGACTACCATATGCAGTTAAACAAAGCTGCCTTGAACTGCTGTTTTGCAACTGTTGTAGCTAACATTACTATAATGAAGTTTGACTCTGAAATGCACTTATTAGTATAATTAAGCTGTTTCCTCCAACTGTTTCTTCAACATTTTGTCATTTAATTTACACTCACATTCACTGCTTTGGGCAATTCAGAGTCACCAATTCACCTAACTGGTATGTAGTAATGTAATTACTATGACAATACATATAGTCCATTCCAGAAAACGTCATAACAAATAGTATTTATACATCTATTTCTATGTTCCTGTTCCTATTATATAGTGATGCAATGGACTTCCTCAAAAGTTAAACTACTGAAACCAACAAGAGTCGCTTGAGTCATTTACATGTAACGTAGGCCGTGCTGCAGAGGTGAATAAAATAGATAAATAACCAAACAGGTAAGAAGGTATTTTCTACCAGTGGCCATCAAACTGTATAACTCCTCCCCCTTCTTCAGGAAAGACAGCTGAAACATCGGACACTGAGAACAACAATAATAATATCTATCATGTGCAATATTACTTTTATATCATTGCCAATATTACTTTTTCTATTTTACTTTCTTTATTTTACTAAATGTATCTTACTTTTATTGTTATTCTATTAGGCACTGGTGTTAGCATTTACTCCTTATACACTTTACATTCATTACTCTGTTGTCTTTATTCTTACGTTGTAATTTATGAGCAATCTCTGGAACAAGACTTTCCTTTGGGATTAATAAAGTTCTATCTTGTCTCTTGTCTTTGCAATTTGTCTGATGAAAATAATTGAATACATGTATAATTTCTCCCAGAACTACAAATAGGAACTTCCTTAGCAAAGTAAACCACAAAGGTTAAATGCAGTGAAGTTCAGTTTTATATCACAGCAGTCTCAAGACTATACAGCTTTAGCCACAGCATGTAAAGTACTACTTCAGTGATATTTAAACAAGCTCACTACAGTTTGTAACAGATCTTTTGACATTGCTCCAGTGTGGGAGTAAATCTCTTCACAGATGCCAAATTGCCAAATCGCTAACTATTCCCAGCTAGCAGGAAACGTTTCCACAACATTGTTCTAATGTTTCAAAGAAAACGTTTTAATCTAATGTTCAAAGAATGTTTTATGGATGTTTATAATTTCCTATAAGGTTAAATGTTAACTAAGACATAACATTCTAACTGCAACATTCTAAGGATGTTTTGGGGACGTTATTGAGGTAGCAGATTATAGAATGTTCTTTTACAAAACATTCCCACAATGTTACATGATAACATTTTCAAAGCAACATTCTGAAAATGTTATTGAGGTCTGAGATGACAGAACTGTTAACAAAGATTGAACGTTCTCCCTGCAACATTGTAAGGATGTTTTGGGGATGTATTGTCTCTAGCTCTGCCCAGGTGTGCAACATCTTGATTGTTCAATGAGGTGCACCTGACCTGGGAATGAAGTGTTTTAAAAGCTCCTGTGCCAGCATCCGAGGAGGCAGGCTTTTGACGTCGGGACTCCGGGTCTTGCTGCCTCTCATTCTGGCATTTTGTGTTGCTGTTGCGTTTTGACGTAGTGTTTTATGGTAGCCTTAATGTGTTGGTTGTTTGTATGTCTTTATGTTAATTAATCTCATGGCTTTGGTTGTTTTAAAGGTGTTTCTCTGTGGTTGATTTGGGTCAATAGTGGAGTGGTTGTGCCCCCAGGGGGGTGGTGGTGGGGGGTGGTGTAACAGGTGTTGTCGTTCTCTGCTGCAATAATATGCAAGAGATCTCCAGATAACAGCAACAGCAGTGAGTGATGTAGCCTATTATTACGTAGCTAGTAGTTAGCTTAGCTAACGTAACTTCAGCAGACCTGCAACCTATCCCGTGTTATTCAGCAGCAGTGCACCACCACAAATATTACTTTATCGGTTCTTCCTGTTTTAAAGATTAAATGCACAATCCCTTTTTCCAAATAGGCTATAGTGGTACACACTGAAATGTGGGGTTTGAGAATGTTGACTTGATTTGGGAAGTTTTAGCTGAGTGGTTCATACATTTTAAGTGTTACCACAAAACATTTATATAATGTTTTTAAAGCACGTTATCCTACTCTAAACTAAAAACCTTGCAGCTGAAAACGTTTGAAGAATGTTAGGAGATAATGTTCTGACAATGTTATCAAACATTTTAAGAGTTTGTAGAGAACAGTATCCTACCTTAAGTAGAACATTCTAGGAACAAAATAACATCCCGCTGAAAACATTACTAGAACATTGCATGGTAATATTCTCAGAACATTTTTAGAACAAAAAAATGCTAGCTGGGTTCCCTCTTGCTTATCTTGGCTGCACTAGAGTGCCTGGTCTAAAGTTGGGTTTGATGTCTTCTGGAATATTCAGTACCTCACTGTCACAAAAGCTCCTTCTAACAACTGGCTCAACACAAGATTTGTAAAACGAAGGCTGACTGTCCAAACACGTGAGACAGGCAAGTCATGTGAAGAGAGAGGTTGGTTTGTCTTTTTAATTGGGTCAACTCCTGACTGACAGATCATCAGTTTAAACAGCTGTGAAGAGATGCAGTATTTCTGATCTCACTGATGAGTTTGTTAATGATGTTTTACACGTATTCAACCTATTTCTATCAGTAACATCATGCATTAAAGTTATATCCAAGTCCAACTAGCATGAGAAGCTGTTTGTTTTTTAATACATGCTGCTGGTAGTGATTCAGATCTCCCTCCGTGGCGCTGAGCCATTCAAATCAACAGACAAGGTCGTCTCACTTCCATTGAAATCATTTACCTGCACAGCTCAGGTGTTCTCAATTGTTAATGTAGTCACATTTAAATAAACTGAGTTGGTTCAGCCAAGTTTTTAATAGTAGTTTGCAAGGTTGCTAAACCCCCCCACATCCCCAGAATAAAGACTAAGGACATGACATCACTGGCTTCAATGGCAGCTGGCAGCTGACGTGCATGAAATCACTTTCATGAACATCAGTTCTGCATTTGTATTAAGTGCCTGTTGGTGATTTCCACCTCAGGTGACCAGTTAGTCCTTTTTTGACTTTTTTGACGTTTGCATGACATCCCAGATTCATTTGATGAATCTTTATCTCTATTTGACTTAATAAAACATGCCATGATTTTGTTACATTTTAATTGCCTTATTATGAGTAATAGGTACTTATTTAAAAATAATAATTGTGCTCCATGTATGTATATGATTATGACTATTTATACTATATACTGTATGTATGTGTATATATATATATATATATATATATATATATATATGCTGCTAAGTGGAGAGGATTGCTGCCAAACCACACTTCATTGTGTTTAACATGCAATGACAATAAAGCATCTGTCTATCTAATAACCATATACACTCATTTATACTGTAGACAAATGCATACATAATGTTCAGTATATAGCTCTACTCCTAAAGTGAAGAAAATACCAAAAGTGTTACCAAGGCCAAGAGCAATTCCTGATCGTTTCTCATTTAAAATGATTGATCACAGAGAGGGTTAGAGGTGATGGAGACATGTCTTAAGGATGGGTGGGTGGAGATGACGTCAGTATTTCTTTGTTAAACCTTTGATGACTAATTGATACAGTATATCCAGAGATCTCATTTGGATATAAAACCTCAAGCAGCATTGCAGGGACTCAACAACAATTGTGGCCTTTTCATTAACAATTGAGAACACCTGAGTTGTGCAGGTAAATGATTTCAGTGGAAGTGAGACGACCTTGTCTATTGATATTAATGGCTCAGTGCCACGGAGGGAGATCACTTTCTTTTAAGGGTGCCCTTTGCTGTGCTGTGAGTTTTTTCTTCTTTTTTTGTAATGTGTATGTCACAATAGACCTACTTGTTTTCTCTTATACTGCAGCCTTATTACAATACAGTTATACAGTTATTTCTCTAATATAACATAAATGTTTACTATAGAAATACTTATACAAGCAACTTAAACGTTTATATTTCTGTTTTATTGTATTTTCAAATAAAGTTTCTCAAAGTAACATACATGAGATACATTTATACAGCATGATTGCATAAATTCCCATTTCTTTTACATTATTCATGTCTACATACAACAACATGTATTAGCCTGCTAAAGAGCTTGCATAATGATAGCTTACAGTGTAAAAGCATTATCAAATGTATGATCTCATAACATACACCAGTGTTAAGCTGTTTTCTCACAGATCCATCGCAGATCATTTTCACATGACTGGTCATTCCAGAAGGGAAGGAAGTTTTGATATGTGCACAGTCCTCTTCGCCCCACTCTGGATTTCTACCACCATTATTAGGCTCATGCTTCTCCCAGAACCTAACAGGTTAATGAACAAAAGAATCATGAATCTGTAAATCTCTGACAAACACAGTTCATCAGTGGCACATAACAGTCTCTAGGTTAATAAATAATAAATGTTTAATTCCTCCCAGAACCAAAAGTATTTCCTGAATCACCAAGGTACAATACTGAATCAAGGCCCTACTTTCTTTTCAGCAATGTGTCTCAGTAGTTTAAGAACTGAATCTTAATGCCTTATCTTAATTTAAAAAAAAATCAAACCTTCTTAAAACTAGAGACTTTTACATATAAATGGACAAGCGAGGACAAACACGAATAACCACTGGTGTAGGCATACACCATAAGCACACATTGATGGTGTTTGTGTAGTTATTCTCACTGCCAGAAGGGGGAGACAAAGTTTCCACACTCCAGCTTTAAATATCAAACAAAAATAAGAATTTGAGAGAATAAATCTCACTGAAGCAAAAAAATGTCATCTCAAAAGCAAAACTTAAAACTTGTAAACAAATTATTTGTATAACGGTGTAAACTATTGGTCTTTTATTGTTTTGAACATGTCTTTTTGTTTACAGCTCCGTCTGCTTCTCTCTCACTGATCAGACTGTTGATCTCACTGTTGGCTTTGTGGTTTCGCTGCCTGCCAGCTCTCTCGTTTGAGCTGCCTGACTTTCTGTGTTCGATACTCAAAAGTTAAACTGTTGGTTCACTAAATAATGTTGCAATACATGCAGCAATACTGCTACAACATGAAGCATTAGTCTGTTAGAGATGTTTCTATGGTTGCATAAACAGATAATTCCCCATGATAATTTAACTGACATGAATATCACTTTGCAGACTAGTTGCTGTGTCTTTGGCCACGTACCAACACAAAAATAGATTCCACATTAGAACAGAATGGTTCCTGTGGTTTTAAAATGATTACTTCCCAGAAATAAATCACTCTTTCTGGGAAAACTGGGTTTAATAAAACAACAACAACAACATTACTGTGGATAATTAATCTTAATTAAATATTGTGTAAGTTTTCTTTTAGTTATTCTTTATTATTATTAAGTTTGGCATTAAAAGAAACAGCTTGAGTTGAGTCATTTTTATAATCTATAACAAATCCATCTATATGTTTATGCATGCACAGCATCTATGCTAAGGAGAAATGCTGGAAATGTAATGCAAAACTACGGAAGCCGAGAACGACCGTTCTAACAAAAGAATGAACTTATGATCTTGAGATAACGGCATTAAAAAAAAATAATTGTAAGCTCGGTCGTTCTCAGCTTCCATACAAAACAAATAAATTCTAGTAATATAAAATGATAGTTGTATATGTTAACGTCTATATTCAAAGTGAAGCCTTACGTCAGAGTCAGTGGAGTTCCATCGACCCATTTCCAGGTCCCCTCCTCATCTCTGTCATTCAAACCAATCCAAGTTTCTTTCTTGGTTAACGCAAAGAGAAACTTCTGTTCAACATAAAGAAACCAACATAATATTTTAGTTTTAACCACAGTATATGTGCAGTTTACAAGTATTTATCTGAACTTATCTATGAAGAACAAAAGAACATTAAAACTTAATAATTATGTAACCTAACCATTATAATTAAATATTATTAGAAGAAAAAAACAGTATACATTGACTTTTAGGAGTTATATTAAAACATGCTAGGAGGTTAATGAAAACTCTAGGTCTTAGGAAACTGGTTAACTTACTTCCCAAATGATGAGACCATAAACACCAAAATCATTTGTTTCTGTAGCAACAAAGGTAGAATGTGCTCACCTTGTACTTTTGCATTTATTTATCACAATCCATCAATCCATCTTTCTATTTAGAAAACTGGGCAAATCAATGTACATAAAGCATTTAGAGGGATATGAATTTCAATATTAACACATAATATGATAACACAATAACATGCAAATACATGCACACACAGACACACTGTACCTGCTCTTCAGGGCTGTTTATCACCACCAGATCTGCGTCTCTGTCTCTGCAGTCCTCTCTGCCTTTATCCCAGGAACCAGACTCATCAGAGAAGAGATAAAAGGAATCATTGAGCATCCACCATCCTGCAGGACAGTTTTTATCTGTAAGATACATCAAAATACATTACACATCAACAAGACTCATGTATTTGTGAAGTTAGCTCTGTAGATGTCAACTTTTTCAATGAATTGTCTCTATAATGATGCTCATTTGGTTGGTGCAACCTTGTTGGATAGTTTGAGACTTCACAAGAACAAGACAACAGCAGCACATAGATTGTCTCATCTACTAGTGATCATCTCATGTGCAGCAAGAGACAATAGTTAGCAGTTGTGTCAGCAGTTTAGCATTCAGTATAAAACTGTAGAATCTGTCATCTGTGAAGAGGGTAAGATTTACTGCCTCAATATAGCAATGTAGTGACACGCAGAGATAGAGGCCACAATTTTGCCAGAGGTCCATAATCATATATTTTAATCATAAATTTAGATTTGATTTATAAATTTCACATTTTGTGCTTTCATACAGTAGATACTACAAATATCTTATCACAATGCAGGGTGACTTCATCATTGATTGTCTGAGTAAAATGTTTAAGATACACAGCAAGTAAATCTAAATATGCAAGGACTCACTCTGTTTATCCATTTCAGTGATTCTGGTCTTCAGCAGGTCTCTCTCTTCAGTCAGGGAGGACAGCTTGTTATCACAGACCTGGAGACGCTCCGTCAGGTTGGCTTTGATAGTGGAGAGTTCTGCAGCTGAACCACCAACTGAGTCTGAAATAACCAAGAAACATTTCTCTGAAACACAAAATACCATCTGCATTCATGTCATACAGAAACACTTATTTAACACTTATTTTGCCCCTTGATTATGAAAGATGATCATACTTAACCAACCTATGAAATATTGCCACTCAAAGAGCGTAGTGAAACTCTGTCGCAGACTTCAGTAAGTGGAACATATTTTGACTGCAGTTTAATGGAGCATCACTAATATAAATCAGTGTAGCTTTCAGCAGTAGAGATACAATATTTCACTGCTGTTGTGTCTTTAAATTGACTCTCCTGTTAAAAACAATCAGTTTAAACTGGATAAATGCTGAAATGACGATCTGCACCAAATTCAATTTCAATTGAATCACTATTGATATATTGAATAGTCAATGTTGAAAACAAACCTGCTTTAAAGAAACAAAAGAGAAATGAGAAAATCAAGATGAGACAGTAAATCAAACAAACAGAGAAAAAAAGTGACACATGTATTTCAGAAGAACATGTACATCTTTCAGAGTAACATGATGCTCCTATAATCATGAGTTCAGCCTGACTTCAACTTCTGAATGTTTGCAGCGGCCCTGAATGTAAATGTTCCACAAAAAGTTACTTTGGCAACAAATTTGTTGATTGTAGATAACTTGTAGAATTTACCACATCATCTACTTTTAGTTTCACCATAGTGCTCTCAGGTGCTCTTCTACACTGTGTGTGCAGCAGCCAGAGATGTGACTCACTCTGAAGCCTCTTCAGCTCTTCAGTCACTTCAGCGAGGCTGGTGTTCAGCAGGTCTCTCTCTTCAGACACGGAGGAAAGCTTTTTATGTTCTGAAATAAGTCAAAAGACACGTGACATTTATGTTTACTAAGTGACAGGTCTCAAATACCATTTTAAACATTCAATATGGACATTTTTCACTGACCATAATTACAGCTTCCAGATTCATTTTAAAGCAAAGAGCTAAATATTTCTGCAGGTGTTGAGCAAGCAAAAAATAAAAAATAAAATACTTTTTGTATCCAGCTTCTTTAGGCTGGCTCAGGGACAGACAGCAGCAAGAAAGCAGCCTTGCAGTTTGACCCAGAGTCGCATACAGTATATAATATGTAGTCCCTGGCAAGGCTGTAATGACACCCTGCTGTTTTTCTTATTACAGGTTCAATAACATTTAATCATAACAAAAAAAGTCCAGTAATAGCTTCCAAATAAAAGGCATACAGTTTAAGGTATGAACAAAATATGCAGAATGAAGCTAAGGGAGGGGTAAAGGAAAGGTCACGATAATTACTTGATAGTATGAGATATGTCCTCTAAAAAGGCACAACATGTGGCATGCATCTGTGAGGGGCACTGCTTTACAAGCAAAGTTAAAGTTTTGACATTTAAAGTAGTAGTAGGCTACTGTACAAATACATGGAGAATATTTATCACTGTAGTTTTATGGAGCATCACTGAAACAAATCCATGTAAATGTCCAAAGTAGAAAAGACAAAAGACAAACACAACCCGCACCAGTATTCAAACACCGTTTAAAATATCACACATCACAAAATATAGAACTTTTATGCTTGATATCAAAAAATGCTCATTAGGAAAAGAAAGAAGACAAAAAGAAAAAAAGCCTGTTCAACACAGCGAAGATAAAAAACAAACTTAAACGTCTGAATGTAATTTAGACTCACGGTGGACTCCGAGGCCGATGAGCCCAGCCAGCAGGAAAACACTCAGCAGCCCCAGACAGAGAACAACAGCTCCATGAAACCTCCTCTCTGAGCTCCTGGGACCTGAACACAGAAAGGACCAGTGAATACAATAAATCATACAACAGTAATAATGACAGATAATAATCTACATTTATTCACAGTTCAGTCTGTCAGCCTCTCTGTACGGCTGAACATTCTTACCTCTCTGGTTATTTAAGGGTCTTGAGTCAACAGGTTTGTAATGTTCAACATTGACATAGATTTCCTCCATCGCTCATAAGAATGCCAGATATTTTGTGGAGGGTCGGCTCTGCAGCACAAGTTACTTTATTTTTTCAGGAAGTCACATCTCAAAGATGCTGATAATAGTTTGTGTGCTAAACGCCCACCATCTCTCTTGAAACAGGAAATTTCAGAAGCTTAATGTTCAGTCACAACAACAAGTTTTAAGGAATAAAGTAGTTTTCAAGAATATTTGACTTTACAGGTTCCTAACATTTTACTTCACACTTGCTTTGGCATTGTAAACATCTGCTTCCCAGGCCAATAAAGCCCCTTTGAATTGAATTGAACTGAATTGTTATACATTGTAGACAGAATCTTATCTTCTACTAATTCTGGTCTTATGCAGCTTCTCTGCATTAATAAAGAATATTTTGGGGGAACTATAATGCTGCTTATATTTTTTCTTACTACTCTTCATATTTAACATATCTGCAAAACTCATTTTTCCACTGAACAAAGAACATGTTGCAACAGAAGCACGATTGAGGTTTAGATAAGCTAACGCAACTAACGGCTTGGCTGTGGTAAGTGACTGTGGCCACGGCAACTTTGGTTTATGTCAGACAGCTAGAAAAGGAAGAGATTAATTCCCACAATCTTTCAGCACTGAAGTTATTCGTTTTCTCAGTTGCTTTGGCACGCGCAAATTATTACTGTAAAGCCATCAGTGATCTAGTTTCACAAAAAGAACTGATTATACTTATATGACGTAATTACAGTTTTAGTTTACAGTTGCAACTCCTGTCATAACTTCACACACAACGAATGAGTCAATACGTCAGAAACAGATTTGTCTTTATTAGATACAAGTATGCCTGTTAAATAGAATGTGAAACCTAAACTCTTTGCAAACTGTATGAAAAAAGAGAAAACAACTGAAATAAAATTGCAAGCACTGTAGTTTTGAACTGAATTTCTAGCAGACATTTCTCCTTAGCTTAGATGCTGTTCATTGTGGTGGAAATCTGTATCAGAGTTTGGGGGAGATGGCTTTACCTTCTGCTGTGATCACATGCCCCAAGAAGGTCACTTGCTCTGAAACCCATTGTAATTTGCTGAGACTTGCTTGGTGACCATTATCTGCCAAATGTTACTGTATCTTTCTCACAGGCCTCCTTTGATGGTGAACAAATCATCCAATCATCAACATACTGCAACAAGGCACTCCCGCCTGGCAATGTTAAAGTTTCAAGGTTCTCTTTTAGTGCTGCGTTAAAAATTGTCGGACTTTTCACAGTAACATTGACACAAATGTGTGAATCACTTGCTGTTGGGAGGCACCTGTGACAGTATTGTATGAGGATTTGGAACATTTGGAGCTCTCGAATGTACAGCTGCATTCACTGTTTGTAGATCTTGAACAAACCTCTACTCATCTGGTTGACCTTTTTTCTCTAATCTTTTTCTGTCCATTTTTCAGCATGGACCTAAATCTTGCCACTGTTGATCATTCCGTTTGGCCAATGAGACAATGATACATTTCAAAATACTCCCTGTACAGTTCTGGTAGCAAGACAGCTGCTGCTGCACATTTATTGTGCTTCCAGTACAACCATTCTATTCTCAGTGTCTGTTCTATCTGTTTTCTGACATTCCCTAAACCACTTTTCCTCATATCTAGCATCTTGCCCTGGTGAGATATGTACTGTGCAGTGTAACTCATCTTATGGTTTCAAGTCTGTGTGTGTGTTTGTTTGTGTTTGTTTGTTTGTGTGCTTCCTGCACTTACCAGTTATTTATAGAACGTGTTGCTGCATCTGTCAGGCGCCACTCATAGGCGTATGCAATTGCTTGTTTTACTAAAGTGTGTGTGTCAGTGTTGGTGTTCTCATGTTCATGATGTGTAGGTTGATCTGGTTGTATCTCAGTTCGTGGCTGTTGTTGGTCCTTCCCTTATCCTGACTCCGCCGCCAGTCAGTCTGCTTTTTTTTCCATCTTTCTTTGGACAGTCTTTCGCCTAATGATCTTTAGCCCCACAGAAGATGCAGCCGTCATTCTGCCCCTTTCCTCCTCTGCCCCGTCTTCTGCTGTTGTGGGGGAGGTGGATTCTGTGGTGGTTGTTGTTGATGACGTTGTCTTGGCAGAGCCGAGTCCAGGTCAGGACCTGTATACTTCAGACACTGAGGACTAACACACCAGTTAGTCCTGTCCCTGTCTTAGTTTTTCTCTCCCTATGATTTGCCTCTTCTAGCCATCATGCATAAGCTTACAAATCTCCTGCAAACATAACATGCTTTTTCTGTTTTTTTCTTTGACATTTTAACTGTTTGAGTTGTCTTGTACCAAAACTGCCAGTGGATGAAAACCCACAATCACTAATCCACACGTCCAACTGGTTCAAACGTTGTGGCTCATAATTGGTTAACATACCGGTATACTGGATATTTGGCGATGATCTATCTGAACGATTTTCATTTTCTGCACATTTACTTCTGTTGGAACCCATTTTAAGTACGTTTGATTTTCTAGCGGCCCCGGACCTGCTCTAGTAACTCGTCAGGTATACATCCAGTGTAAATAGCTTTTACTCTTGACGTACCAGAAAGACAGACTTTCTTTCAAGCCACCTGGTTCAGGATCACAGCGGTGTCTCAGCCCTGACTCAGGCTTCAGGTTCCACATCGCTACTCATTTTGTTGGGAAGGTCGGATTGCAGGGACTCTAATCCTGACTGTGCACAGCTTTTCTGTCTGAGTCCAGTGCCGATCCACACGAGTGATCCTGCCTACAACGCCAGGTTTGTGGTGGAAATCAGTATCAATAAGACAAAATACAAAGATCTGTCTTTCTGTACGTTGATTCAAGACATTTGCAAATGGACTCCAAGCATACAGATATCAGATATCAGCGCCACAGAGTCTCCGCTGCCCAACACCACAAACCGGCCAACCCCTGTTCCTCATTCCCAGTTGGCGGTCCGGCCGACATCTGTCCCTGCGTCGGTGGCCAGCCAACCTCTGTTCCCATTCCTGAGTCAGCAATCCGGCCAACCTCTGTTCCCGTTTCCGAGTTGGCGGTCCGGCCAACCTCTGTTCCTGGTTCCCAGTCGGCGGCCCGGCCAACTCCTGTTCCTTATTCCCGGTTGGCGGTCCAGCCGACATCTGTTCCTGCTGGGCTGCAGCCTTCGCCACCCTCCAGTTCCTGTCCAGCTGCAGTCGCAGCCTCCTGTCCCTGCTGAGCTTCAGCTGCTTCCGTTTCCTCGCGCCCAGTCGGCAACTGACATCTGTTCCTGGTTTCCAGTTGGCAGTCCAGCCGATACCTGTTCCTGAGTCGGCGGCCCGGCTGTCATCTGTACCTGCTGGGCCGCAGCCTTTGCCAGTTGCTGTCCAGCTGCAGCTGCAGCCTTCGCCAGTTCCTGTCCAGCTGCAGCCTCCAGTTTCTGTTCCTGTCCAGCTGCAGCCTCCAGTTCCTGTTCCTGTCCAGCTGCAGCCTTCACCTCTGCCTGTCCAGCTGCAGCCTCCAGTTCCTGTTCCTGTCCAGCTGCAGCCTTCACCTCTGCCTGTCCAGCTGCAGCCACTGCCTACAGTGCCAGTTCCTGCCGAGCTGCAGCAGCTGTCCCCATTTTCTGACCTGCAGCCTCGTCGCCAGCCTCCAGAGCAGCTCCATCAATGTTGCCGGCCTCCTGCCCGTCCTCCAGAGCGACTCCTTTATTTTGCTGGCCTCCTGCCCGTCCTCCAGAGCGGCTCCTTCATCCACAGAGGCTCCTTATTTTTGCCAGCCTCCTGCCCGTCCTCCAGAGCGGCTCCTTGGTTGCCAGCCTCCTGCCCATCCTGCAGAGCGGCTCCTTTGTTTTTGCTGGCCTCCTGCCCGTCCTCCAGAACGGCTCCTTCGTTGCCAGCCTCTTGCCCATCCTCCATAGCAGCTCCCCACATCTGGTCGTCCTCCTGAGCGGCTCCCCACAACTGGTCGTCCTCTTGCTCGTCCTCCCAAGCAGCTCCCCACATCTGGTTGTCCTCCTGGGTGTCCTCCCAAGCGGCTCTCCGCGTCTGGTCATCCTCCAGGCCATCTGCCCAAGGGTTTCTGTTTGGCCTCTGCCCTGCCTCCAGGCCGTCCGCCTGAAGGTTCTTGCCCTTGAGCTTCTGACACCCGAACCTGGATCTGCCTGCCTGTGAATCATTTCCTTTCAAATAAATAATTTATCTGCATCAGTCCCCCTGTTCTGTCTGCGTTTGGGTCCTTTCCCTGCACTGTACCATGACACTGAGTCAGCCAGTCATTTTCCTCTGTCTGTTACTTTGGACATATAACAACAGAGTATAAGACAAAGATCAAGCAGTTTCAAGCTGTTTAAAATGTGTTTTCCATTACAGCATGCATAAACATATTTCAGTCAGACAACTCAGATTTTAAATGTTTATTATGGTGTTATGACTGGCTTGAAAAGCCGCAACATAAGGAGGGACACTACACCGGGTTAAATGCAAAAAGAATTCAACATTTATTTATAACGAAACAAAAAAAGTAAACTAGGAGAGCAAACGAAGAAGCTGGGTCTTGTGCCAGGGAGTGAGAGAGGACTGTGGGCAGAGTAAGGAGCCACTTATATAGACCCAGCCCACAACTTCACACAGGTGCCCTCTGTTAGTTATCAGGGAACACAGAGCAGACACACAGACATCAACAACAGGACATAGAATGACATATAACAATAGCAGCAGAACATAGTTAGAGTTTGGCATCTAGGCTCCGACCTCATCACTCCCCGCAGATATCTTGACATAGAGATATTGGGGAGAGATGAGCAAATATCTTAAACCCCCCCAGCCGGAGCCTGCAGGTGTATGCTGGGATGGTGGTGGGGCTGAAAGAACAGGCAGCAATACTGATGCAGGGCAGCAGTGGCATTGGCAGGCAGAGGGAGAGATGGGAAATTTTGTAGTTTAAATAGACTGCCAAATTGAGAGGGTGTGTTTGGTAGATGGTTGTGGAGAGTGAGGTATGTCACATGTGTATAGCAGTGCAGCTTGAGCTGACTGCTTGAACTGGCTCCTCCATTAGCCCATTCGGTGCTTAGTGTGTGTTTTGGGATGGTTGGTCCCCCAGTAACATCTGCCCAGCAATCCAGGAGTCAGTATTTCCCAATGTGAGACATGAAACAAATGCTATGAAAGAGAACTTTAGGTTACTTGCGTCACTCCCGTTCTCTGAGTAGCATGACCGAGTGTCTCACCAGACCACCCCCATTGCTCATTCATAGCAAGGAAGAGGTGAGTGTTTTTTGAATGACTGGCAGCGTAGTGTCAGACCCTTTTAATAGGGGGAGGGTCTCCACCCTCCCTGACACTGACGTGCTTGGTTCCAGCCAATCCTGACTGGCAGAATGCAATAGGAGCTTCAGATGAGGTCATGCCGTAGGTGTTCCCAATGTGAGACACTCACTCATGCTACTCAGAGAACTGGGGTTACCCAAGTAACCTAAAATTATCTCTGTTTGTCCTCACCATCAAACGCTTTTTTTTTTTGACTGCAATCTTTCCTCTGAACGCTGAGTTTCTTTTTTATCTGAGCATCAGAAACTTTTCTTGGACACTTCTTTGGTTTTTCCACCATACTCCTAGTTGCTGTAGCCTACTCCATCCATACAGTCCCCTCAGCTCTGGCAAACCAGAGCCATGTAGAGAGAACTATCTGAAGTCTACATGAATCATGTGACCATCAAGCATTTTGAACTTCTGTTGATGCGACTGTCGTGATCCCAAGGACTCTTGTGTGTGTTGTTGCTTGTTTCCTGTTTTATTTTGAAATCACTGTTCTTGTTTTCTTGTGCGCCTTTTATTTCCTGTCTTTGTTCTTTTCCCTCCAGTTTTGATTGTTTTCACCTGTGTCTTGTTACCCACCTGTGTCTGTTTCCCTCGTTGTCTCCTCCCCTATATATACCGGTCCTCTCCCTTTGTTCTCTGTTGGGTCATTGATGTTTTTTGGTTGTCTCTCTGTGTCATGTTCCTCGTGTTTCCCTGCGTGTGGCTTTCTGAGTTTCTGCAAGTTCAGTTTTGTGTTAAATAAATCAGTGTTCTGCACCACTCAGCCTGCCATCGGTCTGCGTTTGGGTCCTTTCTCCCCTGCTGCCTAATGGCTAACCGTAACAGCGACTCTCTCTCTACATGGCTCTGGGGCAAATCAATCATTGCTGGTTGACGTAAAACACATTACTACTGTTGCACCAGCGTGGGAATGTCGCCACAGACACCAAATTTAAAAACTCTGTATACTGAGATTTACCTGGTGGTGATAGGCTTAATCAGCACTGTGTGAACTCGTCTGGCAACGGTTGAATGTAACAGACATTCATTTATATGTGAAAGTCCCGCACTCCAGTTTTAAGAAGTTTTGTTTTCATTTTTTTGGACACAAATCTGATTCCATATAGATTAATCTTGTTTGGTCTTGTTTAAACACAATATTGGAATTGTCGATAGACAAAACCTACTGAGGGTTCTGTGCTTACATTCAGTGTGAGCAGCCCCGTCGTGGCCAGTCAGCTGATCCGTACAGTGTGAGTATAAAGTCACAGGTTCCAGCTGTGCAGAAAGGCAGATAAAAATGTGTAGTGTGAGTTAAAGCTGGGGTAGGCAAAATCTGTGCAACCTATGCAAAACCTTCCGCCTCCGTCACAAGCTAGATTTTCTAAAGCCTGAAAACAGAGCCAAGAGGAGGTGCAGTTTTCTCTCAGACCACTTGAAGTACAGTATGCAGGATGGTTATTATGAAAATTTTGCCCAATGACGCCAAAAACATAATGCCTACCCAACCTTCAACACAACACACAGGATTATTAACACACAGTTCTTCTTCTAGTTTAGTGTATTTTATTTTATCTCATAATACTGTGACACATTACTGAAAAGAAAGTAGGGCCTTGTTTCAGTATTTTACCTTGGTGATTCATTTTGCTCATGAAATATATTCGTAGTTCTGGGAGGAATTAAACATGTATTATTTATTAACCTAGAGGCCGTTATGTGCCACTGACGAACTGTATTTGTCAGAGATCATGATTCTCTTGTTCATTGACCTGTTAGGTACTGAGAGAAGAATCAGCCTGATAATGGTGGTGGAATTCCACGGTTTGGCGAAGAGGACTGTGCACATATCATAACTTCCTACTCTATGTGGAACGACCGGTCGTGTGAATCTTCTCTGCGATGGATCTGTGAGAAAACAGCTTAACACTGGTGTATGTTTTGAGATCATACATTTGATAATGCTTTTACAATGTAAGCTATCATTATGCAAGCTCTTTACTAGGCTAATATGTGTTGTTGTATGTAGACATGAATAATGTAAAAGAAATGGGAATTTATGCAATCATGCTGTGTAAATGTATCTCATGTATGTTACTTTGAAAACTCATCAGTTCATCCTAAAGTGAAACTTTATTTGAAAATACAATAAATCAGAAATATAAATGTTTCAAGGAAAAGTTCTTGAAAGAAATGATCAGGAAATTACGGGTCTGTAAAATAAAGCATTACTGTTTTATTTCCCAACATGAAGGTATAAGTGCTGATACTGTACTGGTTGTGGCTCTT